>JAMKCH010049753.1:0-18053 GCA_023653785.1 Ophioderma brevispina | reverse complement strand
TGGAAATACACACAAAATTCATCTGAAGTTAGACTCCCATTCCTCTATAAAAATGTTTTTAAACATCTTTTTGATGTAGAATGTATATTATGCCCCCCCCTAGGGTAGCATGATTCCTTGCCTGACTTAGATTTGTACAAGCAGTTAGTGGAGGAGTTGTAGCCTTAATGTTTCAATCAAAAAATATGCTTTTGTCCTGAAGATTAATGAATAGATTACCATTTAAAGGGTTCAGTTTTTGAACAAATTTTACAAACACTGAATAGCTTGAAATGCTTGTGCCTATAGTGGCTAGGCACCGTGATTTTGTATCTAAAAAATTTGGTGTGTTTTGTCATTGGCTAATTCATCGGCCGCGTCACATAGCGACATATTTGCAAAATACGAATTTTGAGCAAATCGCTTTGAAGATTTTGCGATTAATTGCTCTATTACTGTTTAGTTTAATTAAAAAAAAAAAAAAAACATATTTCAATTAAAACCTAATGGAATTTGCAAATATGTTAGATTTCAATTTCCAATTTATTTTAAAGATAAATGAAAAAATGATGTGAAATAAAATGTCACTATGTGAAATGACAACATAGCAATTTCAGAACCATTTCAATGTGTAATAACAAATACATCGCACAACATGTCGTTATATGAAACAGCAAACCTTCAAAATGCAGATACAACGCTAGGGCCTGACCCGCAGAATAGATTTCGGCAAATATTTTGTTACATAGGGTTTTAAGCTGACAATTTATTATTTTACACCCCAGATTTTTGACCTGGAAGTGGTCAACCATTTGGTATCAGAAGAAAGCGGCCATTTTTTCTCCATTTTACCCTGTGAAAACTTAGAGCCCAGTGATGTTGGTGTGGATGTTATGAGTTGAAAACTGTGCCCTATTTGGTCGCATATTATTCTACACATTATCCATATGGGCTTAAAATCATGTTTTTAGCTCTCGCATCCAAAACGGATTGAAATATCGGCGCGACTTTACAGGTGGTGTGGGTTTTTGAGTGAAGGCCCATATATCAAGATGTGAAAACTTCACATCCTTAATTGAGCCATTCCTCCTTTAATTAATATTTTACTGAATTAAGCACTTGAGGTTTGAAATTTGCTGCAATTTGTGAGTAGTACAAAAAAAAGTATGCCAAATTTCTCAAAAAAGGTCCAAATGTCGATACGTACTATGTGACGCGAAGAAGATAACTTTGCTTCTACCAAACTAAATTGCTTGCTTGACAAGTGTACAACTTACTGCTTGTGAATCAGTAGTCAAGCAAGAAAATTGTCGCAAACTGCTTACCCTGCAGAACCGCTGCAAAACTGATTGTGAGTACTAAGGCTTTTTCTGAAGGATGAACCCTGCTAGACACCAAACCTGTGGAGAGATGAAAATGAACTCCTGGTAAAGAAAGAAAATATTTGTAGAGATCCAGACAAGGTCGACTGTTGCGTCTATTTCAAGAACAACAAAGGTCTTGAAAAAAGCTCTACACAAGAAAGTTCAGTGCCACACATATTTAAGCAATAATAGCATTTCTTGGAGAGCACCCCCAATTTTCAAAAGTTGTGGTGGTAATTGCTTAGTAAACTCTAAAGTCTGGAGCATATCTTTCAGAATTGTGTATTTAACATAAAAAAGGATTATATGATTAAAATCAGGGATGATGGCGGCGCTGTAGTGGCCAAATGTGCCACCTTACGAAAATGACTTCTAAAACTGGAGAGTATATTGATTTCATGAATAAGACTTATTTTTGTTGATTACTATTTAAAGAAACTTGGCATGTCCAAAACAAGAATACATCAGCAACAAAGAATATCAGCAAGAAAGAATATGCACTTCTCTGCTTTATTTTCACTTATAAAAAGATCTTGCATCCTCATCTGGTTTACTGTGCTGTGTTTGGGCTGCCATTTAATAGTTCCTTTAGTTCAAAGACTTGAGGAAATTGTAAAGGAAAATAACTGTGTGTTAATGTACAGGAAAAAGTCTTGGTCTCATCATGGTGAACGTGTTAAGTATCTTGATCGGTTGTCTGATTTGGCTTATGAAAGTTGATGACTGGTTTAAGTTTAAAAGCTGGCAATGTGCTTCCGACTTCTCAAAGGCATGGGTCCAACCTCTTTAATGATTTCTCGTCAAAATGTGTGAATGGAAATAGATTTCGCCACTGGCAGTGCCGGACTCATTCTTTTATCCATATTATGTATTTGTTGCCTTTCATAGACTATGGGAAAGGATCCCTGTTGAGATCCGTAATGCTGATCTGTACTCAATTTCAAGGTATATGTAAGCAGTATTTTTTATTAATGATGTTTAATCCGCTTGCTATCATCTGCAATGTATTTATGCGATATTGGTGTATGCATGTATATCTGTATTTTGCCAGGAAAGAAATCCACATCATTGGGTTTGGGCTGTGTAGCCTATTTTTCTTTCTTGAGTTACTATTTTGCCTGCTGTTAATGAGTAACTCAACTAAAATATTATTATTATAACTTAAATCTGCGAGATCTCAACCTTATCTTTATACGACCTCCTTTGTATGTTGAAAGACTATAATTGTTTAAGGATAATTTCAACAGTGACATGCTTATTCACCAATTTTTAAATTGCTAATAAGTCCATTGTTTATTACATAGCAAAAGTCTCTCTCTCACACACCACACACTTACCCACACATACTACCAAGGTAATGTGCCAATCTCTAAGCAGATGACACAACAAAAAATTGACATTTTATAATGATACGCACCTTGAGAAAGGCCCATAAGAAATCTGAGTAAGGCATATGTTAAACTGTGCGGCTTTAGTATGGTACTGTAAGCTGAGAAGGTGTGAGTATACAGATCGTGCTCCATACGAAGCACCGCACGATACATGACTTGATCGCCTCCAATTCTGTCGCTGATGTGGCCACCTAAGATTTGAAAGACTGGGTAGCCCCAAAAGAAAAATCAAACACCAAAACCCTGAAAAAATCCATTACAAGAATGAAAGTAGACCTATCAATATAATATTGTTAATTTTTTTACCATGTCAATGTGCTGGATGGCCGCCAAGTAGTTCTCCAGAGCTGAAGCACAGTAGTAGATCTTCTTTTTAGTTCTACAGGGCAACCAGCTAAAGTACCCTCCTCATCAGATTTGTTAGCAACCCAATGCGGGTGACGGTTTAGCGCCAACAAACCCAGCCCCATGTACTGGTCACCAGGATACCAGTAGCAGGTCGCAAAGAAATCTGACCGAAAAAAGGTCAGAATTTCGATTATAGGAAAAAGGGGTCCATTTTCTCATTTAAATGAATGAAATTTGAAAGAAATGTTGCTTTTTGTCAGTGGAATACAGCAGTCGATCCTGAGGGGGCAAAATTACCAAGTCATTCCGACAGAGGGGGAAAATTGTAGGTTGTCCTGGTGATCCAATTAGATCTAAACTTGACAAAAATGTGCGCCAATGATGTAAATTTTATAATTTTGCCCAATTTGAGGCTGAAAGTGGTCGCATTCCCTGAAGAAAAGGGATGGAAATTATTAAAAACTATAGTAGATTCAACCCCTGTGTCACCGGAGGAAAAGCTTTGGACAGCGCGATTAGTTGGGAGAGGAGGCCAAAAAGTGGCCCCAATTAACCTGGTCACGAACGAACTGAGATAATCTGGTCTTTCATTGTTAACATAGAGAATGCAAGACTTTTGTGTTCCTATTTCAAAAAAGCAGCTGCATGGGCGCTCAAAGCCCGTAACTTCCAACGCTCCTGCTCCATTGAATACCATTCAATCCAAATACGATTATAGTCAGTATGTATTGAGAGTTAATGAGAACAATAATGCGTTTACGTTGATTGAATGATTTCAATGAAGCACATAATGATTTTTCTCTGCTATCGGACTACAGGTTTCCATAGATTTAGCGTGGAATTTTAATTTCCATCCACTGCCCATCTCTATTACAATGCCCAATACCTTCGGGAAAGTACTAGAGGTGACCGAATTGGTTGAATCTACTATAATAATGAACAGTTTGGAATTACCCTCATTTAAAGGGTTGCTGTCCGATCGTCGTTGGTTTACCCGGAAGAACCCGCAAAAAAAAAAAAAAAAAAATAAACTACATGTAGTATCGATTTTGTTTGAGATGAAAGGAATATTTTTCTCATTGGCGTACTGAGGGGGGGGGGGAATTGAGCCTACAAATCCATTTCATTTCTCCAAATATGTAACAAAAAACCGCCGTTTAGTGGTTAATTATCAATAATTATCAGCTGTATTGAAAGGGCTTTGAAATATGCATTATTGTTCTACCATCAAAACTGCAAGTTCGTTTCCCACAGTACTTGATAGGGCATACGTGTAAGTGCCAGGCTCTTCACATCAAGTAGAGAACAGAATATGACATTAAATCGGAACAAGCCCTTTTAAGGGAGTTAACATATGAAAGAAGGGGACATAATGGGGGGTCATTCATCTTTTACAAAATTGTCTGCTTATAATGTACCTAATTTTGGTTGTTAATTTGAGGTAGGAAATATCTGACCCTTTCTTAATAACGCAATTGAGAGCACCCTCTCGCAAAATATTGTAACGTCCCTTTTTATCAAGACAGTCACTTGATCAGCTCTCAACTTGCACCTGAAAGCACTGCAAGTAATTAGCTTAAATTTACGGTTTTGTAAACTATTTGAAGTAGTAATTCTTAATATTTTAAGGTTCCTAATACTAGCACTGCGGCCAGGTGAGGTGCGGCAAAAATTTACAACATGTTTTATCAACTTCCGTTGCAGAACTGATGATACATCGAAAAGCGGCTTAAGGTGGACGCAGGTCACGTTCCAATCAAACTGTGTTGGCCGCGACAGACTACGGGCAAATTTACCTAAAACTTTTGCGGTTGCGCAGATGGTGCAACTCAATTTTGCCCACGTGTTCAGTATCCAAACAAACATCATTGATGGTATGCCCTATGACTAATTAGTGACAAGAAAAATATTTAAACTGATTATAAAATGTACGGACTCAAATACAGTGAGAATTAAAAAACATCTTGAAAACTGAGGTTTGTCAGCAAACTCATCGCACCGCACCATAACCACACCGCAGAACCTTCTGCGGTGTTGCGGTACCGCACTAACGCAGTCACCGCAGTATGACATCAGCTGCCGTTCAACTTTATTGTACGCAACGCATAATCTGCGTCAATATTTTGAAAACTTTGCGTTGCATTGCCCACCACACCCGCAATGTAGTATTGAAGGGACCTTTTAACCCAGCGTTCATCAAAAAAGAGCTCTAAAGCATGCAATGTCAAAGTAGACTAGAGGGGGTTGTTCCATAAGGTGACACCCTTTTCGGACATACTTTTCTGACACCCTATGACATCGGAAACCTTAACCCTAACCACTGACGCGGTTTCTAGCCATCTCCAGGGAGGAACTGAGGACGTGAGGAAGAGGGGAACAAGAAAGTCGCATATCGGTGGGATTCGAACCCGGGCCCTTCGGGACCCAGCCCCATGACCCGGGATAGCCGCTACGGCGGCGTCGCTGGCGGCCGCGATTCAGTGCCCATAGAGTCTTGGGTTATGACGTCATCTCTCCTTTCTGGATTAGTGCATTTTTCAATAAACACAGTGAGTTTTTATATGGTGAGGACTTAGCTTGGGCTAGGGTTAAGCGGACCTTAACGCGAATAAACCACACGGTTTTGTGGTTTATTCCGTACGGTTTCCGAATTATAGGGTGTTAGAAAAGTATGTACAGAAAAGGGTGTCAACCTTTTGAAACACCCACTAGAGGGGCTTTGGGGTGGTTGGAGCACTTTTAAACCACACACCACCCAGTGGGATGGCTGCTCATGTTAAACTATTAACATATCGTTTTGTTCCAATCCAAATCCTCAGCTACTAATGACAGCACACAGCGGCATAATGGTCCTTGAGGCTTACACCATGGTTGTTTCCACGAACAGCACAATGATCCATCGTCTTTGGTTCCTCTCTGAAATTATAAAAATTCCCTTTTCATATATCAGTCTTCTCCCTTTTCTTCTGAGTGCTTTTGGTGGACATACCACATTACAGACCTATCAGTGACCCACTCCGAAAGAGGTCAAAGTATGTTATTTACATCATCCACTGAATTAACTTTACCATAACTTCCATTGCATAAATTACATAATTACTCAGGATTAAACATGTATATATACTATTTAAATTTTAAATTGGCATACCGTATTGCATCAACCTTTTTGGCGATATTAACATTCTATTAGGCCCAGTTCGTTGTGCTGATCTGCTTGCACTCTACCGCCGATAGCACTCAGTAGTTACGCCATTCTCAAACTGTTATGTTTTTAAACCCTGATATTATACACATTAATGACACTCACTAATTTCGTAACCACGTCCTGTCCTGTTGTTGTTTGTCCTGCTGTCTTTGTTTTTGTCCCGCCTTTTGTGGCCCAAAAGTCCCACTTCTACGGGTGGGGTCAATATTAAAGTGGTCATTTGATCTTAATGGCCTCTCCCACAAACATTTCACCATACTAATTTTTTTTACTTCAACAAGTTATTATGTACTTCTAATCGTTTGTGTTTAAATGAACACCAAATCCTAAATGTATATAACAATCACATAATAAAATTATCTATAATATTATAGATTTGAATTTGGATGCTTATGTATTCATTATAAACAACTGCAATAACCCTGTAATCTATTCTTCCATTGTTTTAAACAATATAATTCGATAAGGTTATTGTTATTGTCATACTGTTAATCATGGAAGATGAGGTGTGAATAAAAATAAGTCTAAATGTCTAATGTCTAATTTGAAATTAGCAGGAATAGCCTAATAGTGAATAATAAGTGTAAAACTGTCATGAGTTTTTCCAACTGAAAAATTGGGCGCTGAGAAAATAATGTTGTGAAGAACAGTGCGTTCAAAGAGATAAGAATCTCCAATTTCCATTCAATTAATGTTGTGGTAAGTATCCGTATGGAGAGTAATGACTACAACATTGTCCTATTAGGTTTCTCTTGGTCTTATAACTTGTAGGCTTTGTTAGAAATCCCTTTGTACTGTACAAGTATGCAAAAAGCTGATTTTTGTTGATTTTTTTTTTCATTTTTCTTATTTAGGGGAAAATCACTGATAGAGGGGGGCTTATTAGAAGGCGTCAATGTTTCAGATCACTTCGAACAGAGGCTCACTTTGATGACTTTCATCACCCTGGATCCCACTTCGAAAAGAAAAAAAAATTGAAAAAAAGTACAAAAACCAGGGTGTGCCCCATCGAAAAATCCAAAGTTGGCCGCCCAAATTAGTATTCAAAAAATGTGATATTTGACCATAACTCAGTGCTTTTTTGATCAATGTGCTTAATTTGGGCAATAGCATGTTTTGGGCTATAGGAACCATGGCTATACAACTTCATCTCACCATTAGCCTTTCGTTTTCTTGAAAATGCCATTTTTGCTCTAAATTGAGATCTGAGGGCGCTTTCCCATAAAATGCGCATCCGATTGAAAATGGGTGAATTTAACATTCAAAAAGTTAAATAGAGTTTTATTATGAACACTGACTTGCATCGTGGGGGGGTAAATTTGTTTTTTTTGGCAGTTTAAAACTGTAGGCTTTTAATGTAATAAAATAATGCCCTCCATTGAAACCCCACAGAAATTTGTTGACACCTGTATATTCCAATGAGAGTGTTGTCATCAAATTTTTAAAATTGATGTCACAGGAAAATGGTATTAATGTGACACAGCTCTAATTTCAGAAAATAGAAATAATGAATCAACAATTCAAGATGATGCCCACAGTTAAAAAGTTAAAACTTTTGATATGATGCATATTTTGGGGGAAAGCGCCCTCGCAGTCCAATTTTAAGCTTAAAACTACAATACGAGAAAACGAAAAGTCGTGGCGAGCTGCAAGTTACCTCGAATGATTCCTTGATAGGTCAACAACATGGTATATTGCCACAAAAAAATGAAGGTGATTAAATAAAAGCTTATCAAGTTATGGTAGAAATCTGATTTTTGGCCAATATGGCGTGGCCATTTTGGATTTTCTGGGGCACACTGATTTCGCACCTTTTTAAATTTTTTTCTTCGAAAATAGGATAAAGCAGTATTAAAAAGTCATCATCTAGCCTGTGTTTTGAGTGATCTCAAACATGACCCAAATATGATATATAGCTCACCTCTAACAATAGCGGTACTCCGATTAAACTATTTACGTGGGAGGTCTAGACCGATGTTGCCGGTCCAATATCGCTGTGCCATTCAGATGGCAAATTGGTTCAATTCCTTGTGACTATTTTGGTTTATGTTGCTAGCTAGTTTACAGTCATAATACATGCCTTTCAAATTCATCTATGATGAAAACCCCCTCAAATTAAGAGAGTGAAGCTATAGGAAAACTGCAATTTTTCCAAATTTCAGAAGTAATGAAGTGTTTTGTATGTGTTTGTGTGTAACTGCAGGCCAAGATATTTTCGATTCAATCTTCGGGCAAGAATTTGTGCATTATCCCATCCCAAATGCAAGGTATTTCAGCTCTATAACAGGTGGGCTACATATGTTTTGGGTCAGTAAGGTAGTAACTGTATCTAATCAGTTGTATAATTCCAACATGCAGTTAACCATACAATGGTATCAGGGGGCCGGATTCCCCTACACGCCCCCCCCCCCCCCTTGAACAAAAAAAAAATTGGCCCCCCAAAAAATGTAACCGGTGGGTCCCTTTTTTTTTTTAGTTGCTCCAAGAACACCATTGTTGGTTTTCGTGATTTTTTTTATCCCCAAGTACCGACAAGTTCCCCCGCGAAAACCACCCCCCCCCCACACCCCCCCCCCCCCCCCACCCCCCTATTGTTTATTTCCCCCGCCCACCTTTTTTAGTTTCCCCCCCCCCCCCCCCGCTGATTTTACCATATTTTGGCCAAAGTTACCGGTAGGTGGCGCCCAAAAAACATCCCCTGGATCCGCCAGTGAATATTTCAATTTCAGATTTACTACATCCCAGTTGAAGAGGCACTATATTAAGTCTCACCTGCCCATACTCAATATTTAAAATCCCTAGCTCTCAAGGCTATGCCATTCCAAGGTGGAAATTGAATGTCCCAATTGCTTTTATCGTTGAATGCAGGGATTGAGCTACAGTGGGCAGGTGGTGGACAGCAGAGCCCACCACTCAGCTCTTCAAACCCACCACAAAAACACCAATTTTGAACGTTAGAGGCCCACACTCAAAGAGCAAAAAATTGGACAATTTTTAATCATTTTATGCAAAATTTTGGTCAATTTTAGGCATAACATTTAAAATATGTCAAATTTTCATCAAATAACACCCACCACTAAAAATGTGCTAGCTACAAACCTGGGTGAATGTGATTTTTAAACTTCAAGCATAAATGGTACATGGCATTTTTAACCATTTACACGTACCGTGTCAATTCATTTGATATATGCCAGCAAAACCGAGGTCAGTCCATGAGGACTCCCGGTGGGTAACATCCCCCACTGACAGAATCTGTAGCGAAATTGCCTGTGGGTGATAGATATAGATATAGTCAACGATATTAACAACAAATAGTAAAGTTAAAACTTCAAACTAGTATCTACCTGTATAGTCACTGTCACCATTCTTTTCTGAAATAGGCGTTAACATATACGTGCGCGTAGAGTTGCTGGTGGGTAATGCGAATCTATGTTAGTTCCTTGCCCATTGTCATGGTTCTATCTGGCAGGAATGCGGGCAGTCGATTTGAGGCAGAAAAGGAATGGCAGGGAGTACAGTCAATGATCATCAGACAAGCAAATTGTAGATGTATTTTGGTTAATTTCATAAGCTTTTTTTTATAAGAACATTAGCAACAACTTCATGTATCCAGGTGTCGGCTGTGATATACCGCCCACTAAAACAGAGGAAGGTTTATTGAACACACACTGTTATGACATCTCCCCATTAGCCTTTGGACACCATCATGTCATTTGTTTACATGCCTCAGTATTTCCTAAATACAACAAACAAGCCTTTCCGCCGCTGGAGAAAGCTTCATCACATAACAAATCTCAAATTTATTCTCCAAACACCGCTCCCATTATCCAAAACCGATTTTACAGAAGTTTCAAATCCATTCACAATGCAAAATGATGTACCTACCCCTAAGTGAATACTTGCCACACTTACTGTCTTCTGCCGACACATTTTTGGACCTTCAAAAGTACCCAATTCCAATCTACAGACTAAATGGTCCTGATAATACATATGGAGCCCGACTACCTAGAATCACCTAGACATGATACGCACATAATCCAAATGCATCCTTCAAACATTTTCAATGCTCAATACATGAAAATCATTGGAATTGTGGGCACACAGTTTCAGAAGTTCCGTATTTTTTTCTGTGGTCTTATTGATGACATGAGAACAAAGGGAGCAGTGTGCAAATTCCCCTTTTTAGCATAGCAAAGACTACCCAGTTTTGAATTAACTGCCACCACATCTGCTTATAGTAAGAGGTGTGCTATAGAGGGTCATATAGGTCATACAGTTAACAAAAAAGTAAGTCCCCCCTGACAAATGTGCTTTTCCTAGACAGTTATGCTCCTAACCGGTTACAAAAATGTAAAATGTACACTGAAATGGACGCATGTATGTTCCAAAAAAGTTTCACACGCATGACCTTCTCCCTTAAACGACGTCTTTATTAAATTTGATGACAAATAAAAACGGCACTTTTTTGCATTGGTCTTTAACAGTGAGAAAATCAAGTTTAACGTATTTTTTAAAGATTCTTTTTGCCCTATACTCAACTCCGATTCCATAAAGTTGGTACAACAGGAGAGCTTAGAGTTCTTCTTTCCATTGGGATCAAATTAAGTACCAACATTCCAATTATTAACACACTTGACGTCATAAGTAGGAAAGCACAAAATACTGTATTTAAGGTGGAAAATTGATAATTTCGCAATATTTCCGACTCACAAAATGTAGCCATAAAACTCTCTGAGTAATATAAACAGTCATATCCCATTAAAGAGAGCAACAAACGTTGTAAATCGGATAGGCCAAACTTTTTTCTTTAAAAAACCATTTTCTCCTATTCTACACTGTGTACTTGGAAATGAGCGTTGTGCTGACATGTGACTTTATAACATCATCCTGAACGCAATTCTAGGCATGTTGGTACTCGTTTTGGTAGCAATGAAGAAGAATGAAACCATAGCTATCCATTGGTACAAAAAAAAAAAAAAAAAATCAAGTGTCTGTGGTATTCTTGTGTTGTACTAAGCCTGTTGGTACTTCTCCGTCGGGGATTTTCTCGATTGTTAAATCCTATGCACGAAAGTGTCATTTTTAATTTGTCATCAAATTTAATAAATGACGCCATTTCAGGGAGAAGATTAACTATTGTGTGATTTTTTTTTGCACATTACATGTGTAACAGTGCAGTGAACATTTTACATTTTTGTAACAGGTTAAGGAGGTTTAGCTTTTCCAGAAAAGTGTACCTTTGTCAGGGGGGACTTATTTATTTAGTTTCAGATCACTTCAAACACAGGCTAGAATGATGACTTTAATGATGCTTATCCCATTTTCAAAGAAAAAAAAATAAAAAGTGCGAAAACCAGGGTGCCCCAACGAAAAATCCAAAATGGCCGCCAAATTGACCAAAAATCATATTTTGACCATAACTTGATAAGCTTTTGTTTATTCACATTCATTTTTGTGGCAATACCCATGTTTTGGCGTACAAGGAATCATTCTATGCAATTTCTATCTCACCATGACTTTTCGTTTTCTCGATGCAGTTTTAGCCTAAAATTGGCCTGCGAGGGCGCTTTCCCAAAAAGTACCTATCATATCAAAAGTTTTAAATTTAACTGGTGAGCCATCGTTAGAATTGTTGATTCATCATTTTCTGAAGATTAGAGCTGTGAGAGCTGTGTATCTAGAGCTTACCATTTTCCTGTGGCATCAATTTAAAATTTGACAAAAACACTCTCATCGGAATACACAGGGGTCAACAAACTTTCTTATGTGTGGGTTTCAATGGAGGGCATTTTTATGACATTAAATAGCCTACAGTTGCAAAACCACAAATACCACACAAGTCAAATTTTCAGGAAGTGTTCATAATAAAACTCAATTTTTTGAATGTTAAAATCACCATATCAATTTGGATGCACATTTTATGGGAAAGCGCCCTCACAGCTCAATTTTAAGCAAAAACGGCATTTTCAAGAAAACGAAAGGCTATAGTGAGATGAAAGTTGCATAGCATGATTCCTAATACCACAAAACATGGGTATTGCCACCAAAATTAAGCAAATTGAACAAAAAAATAAAAGAGTTATGGTCAAAAATCAATTTTTTGACAATTTGGCGACCATTTTAGGTTTTTCGATGGGGCACCCTGGTTTTTGCACTTTTTAATTTTTTTTTCTTCGAAAGTGGGATCAGGTTGATTAAAGTCATCATATCAAACGAGCCTGTGTTCGAAGTGGTCTGAAACATTGACCTTCTATAGCCCACCTCTACTTATAGCATTTTTTTAAATGCTAAATATATAAAAGCATCACATTTATGATAAAATTGTCAAAAACTGCTATGTATACAAAATGTTCAAAGGAATTTGGCCCGTTTCACAATTAGGCACCACTTTTTGTCAACTGAGGGTTAATTTATCAAAGTGAGTTAAAAGTTGTTTACTAAGTTTTCTTCTTGCCAAGGCTACAGGTTTTCATAAAAGTACCTCTGGCTAGCTTACAATGTAATTGTTCACCCCTCTCAAATAAAATTCAAGTTACTTGTTTAATTTTGGGTAATTTTGTTCAAAAATGAATTCAAAATTACAAATGAATAATGTACATTGACTTGTCCATATAATGACAATGGACATGGGGCAACAGAAAGTATGCCCAAGGCTTCCTCTAGGCCAATATTTGAATGGATTTTGGTTTGTTATTTCACAGATATATGGGCAAATTCAATGTTCATTTTGTGACAAATGGGAATTGACCACTAATAGTTTTACTTCACACTGAATAATAATATATAGGCTCTGAGAATTCAATGGTACAAAGCTCTTGGTACAGGTAATAGGACAAATAATGCCAGCTGGCCATGATAAATGATAGTTGAGTATCAATGTTTGTATTTGAGTGACCTATTACAATTGACGGACACCTATGATGTTGAATAAAAGTTTTTTCACAAAGAATGCTTGAAGATTTAACATTTTTATGGTTCCAGCAACACTAGAATATTTCAAAACCCTTTTATTGGGAATCAGCATATATTGGCTAGTTTTTAGGGGTGGATGTGACAAGTCGTTCTTGTGAACGGCACTGCATTTTGATTAGTTGTTTAATCTGAAGATTATGTTTTATTCAGTCCTACTGAATTTTTTGACAAAACCCTATCACATTTTTATTTAAAATGTTTTTTCTGGCCCATCGTTCTGATCTAATGTGTGGTACCATTAATAAGCGTCGTTCATGTCTTTCAAAATTAATATTACAAGTGGAATATTTCATCTTGTTACACCCCAAATTCCACACTTAAAATAGGGTGATTGACAAATAAGTGAACGGACAATGAGTGCTTGCCACATCCATTTTGCTGTAAACAAAAATGAGAGTGAGCAATAAACAATGTTTTAGTCCAATAATCTTAGACATAAATTATCAATTGACAATCGTTTTTGTTTAACAAAGAAATAATTGCCGTTGTTTTAAAGAACCACTTTAAATGTGGGTAAAATTGAACGGACAATGTCACATCCACACACTTAATTTTGTCGTGCATAATCCAAGAAGCTATTTCCTTAATTTGAATCTTAATACAAAGTGGGACCTTTTCTCCAACAAAAATAAAGTAGAGGAGAGAGAACATTGGGTGTTGAAGAATGGCAGCTTGACAAAATAACCTTAATTCCAGTTGACACCAGAATTGGTCATTTTAGGCTGTTTTGAGTACACACACCTAAACTGAGCAAGTTGGTTAAGCTATGGGAGGTAGAGGCCCATAGGGAATGAATGGAAAAACCACAATAATGATACTCGATCCCATAATTTTGAACATGCTAGGAAGGAAAAGACAACATTCAAAAAGTGGCGCCTAATCATGAAATGGGCCATTTGCACACTGAAAGGGAGATGTCAAGGAGTAGTTTCTCACCCCAATCAATATTGCCATTATTGGGATAACTATTGAATGGGAGCTCAATCATGTTGTTTATGTTTTGGCGTGCAAGAGTGCACACACAATTGCACTTATTGCATGATAGAAGCCATGGCATGACATAGCTAAGCTGTGTTTGTAAACATAAAATCTTAGTGAAACACAATCCAGTTAGTGTCCTTGTGAGTCTGTGGATAGAAAGACGAACATTCGATGGGAGTAGGTGTCAGTAGGACTTTGCATTTCATGATACGGTACTTCAAGACCATAAAAACTCTCTCTTCCAGGTTGCTGTATGGTTATGATTCTCTTCTAACAAGCAACAGTATGTCCAATGTTATACACTTTATCTTAAAGGTGCTTGTTCCGATTTTTGTTTATCGTGTTCTCCACTTGATATGAGAGCCTGACATTTGTACACATTGACCATCAAGTACCGTGGGAAACAAAACTTGATGCTAGACGCGATAATGCATAAGTGCAACGCCCTATACTGTGCTAATATTGATGGTTTTAAACGGTAGTCGGGTATCTTGAGAAATGGATATTGAAGGATGAAATTTCAGGACGACAATGAGAAAAATACAGCCTTCCATCTAATATCAAAATTGATACCACTTCCGGGTAAATCATGGGGTCCCAAAGGCGATCGGACAAGCACCTTTAAATACAAAATACAAGCCAGAACTAAAGCCAGATAATTTTCACCATTTACATACTGTTTTCGCATACATTAGTTTTAAAGTTTCTTTATGAACTTTTGAAGAATTTCAAACTGTGGCATAGCCAGGTGGGGGCAGAGGGGGCCGAGTGCCCCTCTGAAAATCTTTCTAAGGGGAAATTGGGAAGCAAAAGACGGATATTTGTGTTAAATATTAAATCAGCCCTTTTTCAGACTCTTTTGCCCTGCGACCGCCGACCGGGTTATTTTGGCCTGTGATCGGGACATTTGTTGCACCCACTGGGGAATTGGCCCTCGGAACCACCGCCGCATGGGGCTAGCTACATGCCTGATTTCAATATTCAACCAGATGGCAGAAAATGGCACAAACTCAATTTTTGATATTCTGCAAAAAAACTGGAGTTATCTCTAGTCTTGATCGAAACAAGCAAATGAGATGAAACAAAAATTATTGGAAAGCTTGTCTTTTTTCTTTGAATAATAATGCGATGCACAGTGTTGTAGTTCAACTGGAGAACGATACAGTTCTCACTAAAATGCCCGGAGGCGATACAATATTCAAAAGAATTGTACATCCAGGGACTTTCACCAAAAATATACAATACAAAGTTGCGCCACTCGGAAGCCTGATCTAAATAATAATTATTAATGTTGTCTCGTCGTTTTACTCGGGGAAAGTGATTGCTTACCGGATAAACATGATAACAATTATGATGAATGTGATTGTGATGCACAGCCACAGTAAATTGAGTAAACTAATTGTCAGTTTCACCCGCCTGATATTTTGTTTGCATTGCGAACTTGATATCAGACATGCAGACATGAGACATAACATACATGACATATAGGTTTAGTTCCATTTAACAATACTCACGCATTCCAATATTCTTTAGCCATGTTAACATGGTTAACTGATGGCTGAACTTCATCAAATTCGGGTAGGCCTAGTTCCAAGTTCAAGTTGATTTTATCGTTCACCGAGTCCGAGTCTGAATTCGACGAATCGTTTTCTAATAATAACGGCGTTTTGAGTTCTTTGTCAATTGAAAAGTTCTCGGTTTCAACATCCAATCGGTCGCTGTGTAATGCCATTATCCACTAAGTTATAGAATAAGTATGCATCGTGTATTCTTCTCCGATGCCCGCATATCATTCATGATCTTCCACCGTGGCATGATTTTCACAACGTAAACTTACCATGCACATCGATTGACCTGACCCATGACATGACCTCAAACAAACCGCTAGTGTTTGGTAGCCTTGTCCAAGTTCTATCCATTCTGATAAACTTGCTAAATGAGTCTGAAATATTCTTTCTGATATATCGGTATTCGCCCAAATAATTTTGAAAATTTGCTAGATTAAAAGTGAATTTTAAGTCTGTAGTAATTCTCGCAAATTCCCCCCCCCACAAAAAAAAAAGAAGAATGAAATAAGAAGAAGAAAAAGCGTCAATTGGCGACATTCGCCCAACATAATGTTGAAATTTTGCAGTATAGATTATCCCGCCTCTGTACTGTGGCGGGTAATCCACACCTCTCTCCAGACTTCATTATGTCTCTCCCCCCCCCCAAAAAGAAGAAAAGCGTCATTGCGAATGTGTTTTTTTATTTGCATTTTTGTGCTCACTTTTTCCAATGTTTCCAAAACGCGCTCAGTGAGTAAAAACCTAAAAATAATAATCATAATATAATGCGCCTAAACGACAAATTGTATCATTCAGGTGTTGGGGGTCCAAGTGTGTGAAATATCGATCCAGAACATGATAATGTGTCCATCAGACACAACAGGCACAGTACATCTGTGCCAATATTAAAGGGGCACTCGCTATGGGTGATTTAAAAGTTAAATATTGGGTTCCATAGTGGGGCTCAAAGTATTTTTGCAACTCATCTCGACCAATCAATTTGGGCTGAAAAAAAATACCAAGTTATATCATGTGTTGGACACGCATATATCGTCGCTCTTCTTAAACAAACTTGTCTCTTTTTCGTTGGCCTAAAGCAGAAGACTTGCTTCTTTTTACTAAGTCCCCCAAATCCAAGTAACTTCCTTCGTCTTTTTTCTTTTCCAGATCCTTCTCAACTCCACTTGCGCTGCCATTTTTGGTTTCGAAATTTGCAAGTGTTTACCGTGTCTCCATTATCACCAACCAATATAGTTTGACTGCCTTGTTTCCTTTGTGAAAAAAGAAAATAATTGTCCCAAGGCCTCTTGGGCTAGCCACAGTTTTTTTCGGCGTGTTAGGAGGGCAACATAACAAAAGGAAGACCACAACAAGCGATCCGTTAATACGTTAATTAGTGGGGGTTTCCATGGACCCCCCCACCCCCCCGGCACTAACGGAAGGCCTCTAGAATTAGTTCAAATTGAAAGAACCATATCCAATTTGTTTTTGCTGATAATGTTGGCGCATATACATAAACAATTATTAATTACCCTTTCACCCTTGATGTGCTGAAACAATGATTATCATTGAGGCCGTTGCTAAAGCGTTACGTAGCCAACTCCTATGCATGACGTTAGCCAGGTGGGCAAGGGGGTGGGCAGAGTAGCCCCTCTAAAACATTTTCAGTGGAAATCGGGAACTAAAACGCTGAATTTATAGTAAATGGCCCTTTTCGATTCTTTTGTTGCGACCGGAAATTTTTGCGTGTAATCGGGAAATTTCTGGCACCTACGGAAAGTTTCCCCCTCTGAACCACCGGGCTGGCTACGCTCCTGACTCTACTGTTAAAAAGGACGTGTATTTTACAACACCCTTAATAAATAGAAAAAAAAACAACGAATTGGGATCTATAGCTGCAATTTTGTGTTAATTATCCCAAAGTTTGGATGTAAGTGTTGAGGCTTATTGGGAATTTTTTCCGTCTTTTTGCCCATTTTCGCGTGTTTTGAAAACAATATTTTGCCTTATTTGCAGCCCAATAATAAATTCCCCATTTTTAAATTGCTGATTTAGACTGTTGTCTTATGACCATTTATGGTATTCACTTCTATGCAAAATTCTTCGGGAAGTGGTTTCCCTTAGTGTGGGGTCGATATCAACCCTTTCACATGGTCACTTTTGTTTGACACTATAGCAAATATAATAGCCTGTATAGTGGTGGCTGATTCACCATGTTTGGGGTCATCTCGTGTTTTAGGCATCATACCAAAATGACCCCCAAACA
>JAMKCH010049752.1:0-13462 GCA_023653785.1 Ophioderma brevispina | reverse complement strand
TCATGTGGGTCAGGTCACAGGTCATCCAGGGGTTGTTATCGAGTAATGTGGCTGTGCTTTTAAGTCTGGATATGAGTTTTGATAATGGGTGGTAGAGTTTTGCCGTACCACTTTTGTGGGCACATTTTCGAGGGGTCATTTTGGGGTTAGAAGTCATGTAGGGGTCACTATTGGGTAAACTTGGCTGTGTTTTTCATACCAATGCTTTGACGTAGCATAGGAAAGCACCCAGGGTGCTAATAGGTAGAAAACAGTACCTTGGTTTCGTCTGGAAAACATTCCAGTATACTCATCTAAACAAGTATACTCAGCTAGCGAAGACCCACGCGCAGCGCGGTCACACTAGTATACATTTCTGGCAAAATTAAGGGACAGTGACACAAACATGCTCAAAAGAACTTGTAGGACTCAATAGGTAGGACAATTTGACCTCTAAGACTAAAGACTTTGGCCCACCGTTCAAACCTTTGCACATCTATATATTTTATACCGGTGTCTGTCTGTCACTGTGTCTGTCTGTCTGACTGCTTATGTTCTCTGAGAGCGAGGATTGCACCTTCCTGCAATTTGGTGGGTGGGTCCCCTTGACCTTACGAAGACTGAAAGTCTGATTGGTTTGTGGAGCAAAGGTCATCAGGGGTCATTTCAAAGTCAAAGGAGCTCCAATGGGGTAAACTTTGGTGTATTTTCAGGCGAAGACTGCGTGGGCGGGGGGTCGAGTGTGATGATTGATTGATGAAAATTTTTAAAGGTCATGGCAGGTATCGGGTCATTCAAGGTCAGAGGAACCGCAAAACCGGGGTCATTTAGCCAGGTGCGCAAAACACATGTGATCGCCAAATCCGAGGATCTCCTAGTAAAAACTATTACGAAAACCACCGGTCCATAACTCTTATGGTATGTACGAAGAACCTCTTATGGCCCATATTCCTTGACCTCCAATGACCTACTTGACCTTTGACCCCCACAATATCTAAACATTCTTCCAAGTTAGTTGTATATAGCCAACCAATCTTGCTCAAGATAACCACTGGCCATGACCCTTGGGCTATATGTCAATTGAGCTGTAATGACCCTACATGAACTATGACCCCACAACTACACATTCCCTACCATCCCAATTGATGGATTACTGCAGCAGTGATCACTTGTTTGGTCACTTGTAGGCATCCATTAAAGGGGCATTTTCGTGATCCATAACCCCCTCCCCCCGCCCCGACTTAACTCAAAAGGTTGTGATTTTAATCTGACCGTTAGCCTTAGTAATCTGTGTACCTAATCTTTACGTGCAAATTTAGTCGCATCTGTATAAAATTTGTTCATAACCGGACAGAATTACAAGCCAACAGTGGCTGTGGGACTGTGGGAAACAGGGAATTGCTCATAACCAAAACCCCAAGATCGAAATCGAACTCAAATTTTGGGTATAAGCTTCTCAAGGATATCTATAAACATGCATAAAACAGAAGTCTGGAATCAACAAAAGCACCTTAAGCAGCTGGCTTAAAAGGTGATTTCGTGCTTCCGCCCTCACCTTCTGTTTCATTCATGATAGTGCCTTAAGATATCCTTGAGAAGCCTATTCACAAAATTGAATTGATTCGATCTTTGCAGTTTTGTGTATGAGCAATTGATTGTTCCCCGGTCCATGGACCACATAGCTGTAATTTGTCAGAAATACAAATCAAGAATTTCTTACAGATACGGTTGAATTATATTTAAGATTAGGACACATGGATTAACTAAGACAAACATTTCCAGATTATATAAAAATCTCCTCTTCAGGTAAGTTGCAAGGACGAGGCTGGGGGATCATGAAATCCCCTTTAAGGTGCACCATCTGATCATCTAATTCTCAAGTTTACTAGATGGAATTGGAGTTTCGTACAGGCAGCTCAACTGCGAGTTGCGATTGAAGAAAGACCGTTTTTGAAGACCACATACATCAATTATGATATCTTCTGGGCCCATAAGCCTTACTGTGTTGTGTTTTGTGAATAATCCCATGTCTCTTCATTACCATTTCCAACACTTGAGTATTGACAAAGGTAACTTTCATGTGAGAAGAAAAATACAGGGTATCTTACCAAAAACTCAATTTTTATATGCGCAGTCCATGATGGTGCCTGATGACATCTCTCATGGGGTCCCTATAAAGCAATTACTGGAACCCCTTGCTCTTAATTTGATCATGTGATATGTGCACTTCACAGTACTCGCATTCACACATGCAGCTGCAGAAATCTGATCATTGTTTTTAAGGTAATAGTCACACAGAAGACAGCCTCCCTCCCCAACCCTTCCCGACTATCACAAGACCCGCATTTTTTTTGCAATCGCTACAGTCTTGGAATCAAAACTTGCAAAATTTTAAATTTTATCCCGACCAGGGTTTAATTAGTCCTGCGGGTGTCCCCGTCGTCAACGAGACAAGGTTTGTTGAAACGCGCGAGCAGAGCGACAGCAAATCAATGGATCAAAAGATCCAGCAATGTTTAAATTGGCGACCGCAGTGTCACTTCTCAGTCAGTCGCAGACCTTAACGCGACGGCACAAGTTATGACATGTCGCGTCAAGCTGCTCGTCGATTGGTCACCGAGTTGTTGACACCAAGAATGTACCGTAACATGAAGACAACCCGCTGACTCGACCCAACTCTTCCAACTACTCAGACTACAAGACAGCTGAGTCTTGTTGCAAATACAAAGCAAGAGATGCTCAAGCTCAACGCCGAGCAGTGGGCAATCAAGCATGTCACTTTTCAGTTCTCAATCAGTTCAGTCGCAGACCTAACACGACATCCCAGTTGCTGTCAAGACTGCTGGTCGCGACTTATCTTCTGTTTTAGATCGCGATTTAACCTGTCCAGTTGGCTTGCAATTTCTTTCTCTCTCTCCGCTGTGATGCAGAACTCATTGCCGACCCCTTTCCAAGCACACCACTCATCGCTTCCGCTCAACCCGCCTCATAATGGGCTTTCAAGCCCTACCTACCTTCCCGATTCCAAAACCCGCCACAATGTTTTTAAGCTGCAAGAAAATTGTGGTGGTTTTTCAAATACTCCGACCCACACAGATTGTACAGGACAGGCCCAGACCTTGCCAAAAAACTACACATGAAAAAGTAAAAAAATGCTAACGATTTCGCAAAAATGGCAATCGGCACCAGTCTGGAGCAAGTCTGGAAGTGGTTTCTAGCAAAAAATCGGCTGTGTGACGAGCCTTTAGATTGTCCTGTGCAATCATACCCAGTTTAGAAAGCCTCTTTCTTTGGGAAGTAGTGGTGGGCTATAGAGGGTCATTTTGGGGTCATAGTTTCGATCACTTCGAACAAAGGCTAGAATGAATTCTTAATGATGCTTTTTTTTATTTTTGTTAGGGGCACCTGGTTTCGCACTTTTTTCATGTTTTTTTAATTCAAAAGGGGATCAAGGTGATTAATCATTCAAAATGAGCCTGTGTTCGAAGTGATCTGAAAAACACTTGACTTCTATAACCCACCTCTTATTGGAAAGCTAAAGAATGTACAAATTTGTTATTTGCATCTCAATGCATACAAATTTGGAACAGCAGTGTTACTGGAAGCATAGTTTTGTTAGCCAGTTGGTCCACTGAGGCCTTTGATTAAAGTGGGTTACTGTATTTGTTTGAAAACAAAAGTTTGCATCAAAATTGTCTAACAGAGTAAAGGGTGAAACAAATGGGTGGCACTAGCCGCTTTGGTTCGCAAAGGACAAGCTTGAATTGACACCAGCAATATCAGTGAATTGGCTAAATCAGACATGTTCAGACCAATGGGAAAAAAAATAAAACTCAGATTTTGCATGTCCATTTATAGTTACATCCATGAATCATTAACTTACTACAAGTGTAAGACTGAAAGCAACATCTAATAAAGGACAAAATCAGATCTTTCAGTAATTACTGTCCCTATGGACACTTAAATGTAATGCAACACATAACTGAATGAGCTTTCATATCTTTGAGCACTGCAGTATCTTCGTTCTGTCAAATTTTCTGTAGCAAAAAGTAGTTGAGAATTCTGCAGACTATCCTCTCGTTTTTCTGCAAATTTCAAATATTTTGACTTTTGCGTACTCCACGATAAACAGTCTAACAAATGTCTCATGACATATCACAGTAGGTAACACATTATTTACAAAGCTGTGACCCAGAGTCACAAAATTGTGCCTTTCTAGGGGATATTTTCATAAGGTGACATACTTATTCTGACACACTAAAGAATTGTAACCTGTTATGGTTCCGAATTCATAAGGGGTCAAAAGAATTAGGTTCACTTACGGAAATGCCCCTTCCTAGGGCATACCTACATGTCGACTTCAGAGGATATTCACTAAGTGTTATAGTCCTTGCACATTTTGTTGAAGTCTGCTGGACAGAAGGGTACCCCAACTGGTTCTCTAAACACCAAGTCTTACCGATCTGAATGGCAGTTGGTATGAACTACGTTCCATGTACAACAAACACTTTGTTCGCGATGAATGCAGCTGAACACGGTGAAGCCGGGTAAGCTCTTGTCAGTTTCACTCCAGTCTCTTCTGGAATTACATCAAATGAATGGTCATCTTCCAACTGTATCGATAGATAATGTCCAACCTAGGAATGGTAATGAAGGGTTTATTCTATTGACGAATGGCCTGGAAAATGAAAGAGCAAATTCAACATCAGAATCAGAAACCGATATCCCACTGGGCTCTTCAAAGGGATCGATATTCAGAAACAAAACAAAGAAAACGGCCATTGGCTTTACATGCACTTTATTCTGTTGCATTGATGCATTAATGCTGGAATACACTGCTATGTAAAGCAAGGGTTTCATTGTCGTAAATACCGCAAGCCTCAAAAGAATGCCAGGAAAACAAGTGTAAAAATTTATCAAATTTTAACTATCGTTCAAAATAGCCAAAAATCACTACAGGTAAAATTTCATGCTATGATGAATTTACTGACATTTTACAGATTGATAAAGATGACAACTCTGGTTGTAGAATATATTTTTATTCCCTTTTAAAGTTCTGATAATAAATCTTTATAAAGCCATGATTCATGAGACAGCGGATTGAAACCTTGCAAGGGCTTTATTTACCACAAGACATATGTTACTTTGACAATGTGAGACTACAAAAAATGACATATGTAGATAATTGCCTGTTCACCAACAAATTGAAAAAATTACAATACCAATTTTAAAGTACTTGTTCCGATTTATGTCTATTTGTTCTCTACTTGTATCAGAGCTGGCACTTGCACATCTGCCCCACAAAGTACCATGGGACACAAACTTGCAATTTTTATGTAGAAGCATTATGGCATGTATGCAAATCCCTGTGCTGAATTGAAGTAACCATAAAAATGCCAGTTTTTTGTTTAATATTTGGAATGACAAGGGATTGAGGGCTCAAATTTCAGGACAACAATGAGAAAAATATGGTTTTTTTCATCTGATATCAAAATCATTTTAATACTTCCAGGCTAAATCGGTGGGTCCCAAAGAGCTCCTAAGATGATCAGAAAATCACCTTAAGTTTGCCCCTCTAGCCCTTCAGTAGTCACACTAGAGGTGGGTTTTTCAACTAATTTTGATTGGCCAAATTACAATTTGGGTTATCAGTGGAGGGTCAGTTCTGACCTTATGTGGCCGAGAACATGAGAGTGGTACAACCACCTTCAGAACCCACTTATAGAAATTTTGAAAAACTGCCCTTTGGTTTGTTATTTTTGCTACTTTACAACATTGTGCTGTCATGGTTTGGAAAAAAAAACACTGTTGAAAACTGTAAAATTTAATTGAGACATTTTTGGGTAGCTTTTGACGGCCATTTTAAAAAAATGAACTGGATTGGTCCCGTGGGCAATCAGTTGAGAATCCTGTACTTGGCCACATTTTTTTAACAAAGTTACCATCTGCAAATTAAGTAGCCTTACAAGAGGAGTTTGCCACCCAGAATTTCACTTTTCAGCGTGACATGGCTGCCTTTTGCGATGCGAGGCAACAGACTGAAAAAACATTCCACGTCATCGGTGACCGGTGTGAAGTAATCATTGTCCGGCAGGTACCATAGTCCGGGACTCCATAGACGACAACGGAATTAAGTGTTGAAAAACTATTGTTGCGTGAAGAGTCAACTGAACGATTGCCCTATGGTTTACCATTGTTCCAGGCTGTGAGCCGGAGGACGATATTCTCTGCACCCGGCTCTAGTCTAGGATGCTCTACACCACATGCCTCATTCTACCAACCGGCGATGTGTCTTGGATTCGATGTGGTTTGGTAAGCCTGTAAACAGTGTTCACACTGAATCCCCAAGTCCACGCACCGCCTGGAAACAAAAAAATTACAAAATAATCAGATGTGGTACAGCACAACCTTACGATCTGTTTATTAAAAAAACATAAAAATTTCTCCTGAAAAAAAGTATCCTTGGGTGGCATATGCATACAGACATGGGAAAATGTTCCATTTCTATAAGAGAAGGAGAGCTAATGCGGCTTGTCCATGTTCATCAATAAAGTACAATGGATTTACTACCCTTTTCTTTTATTATATTGCCCAAGTTACACTAGATTTCCCACCTAGACGGTGATGTTGGAGTTGTTAATCCACTTTTTACATACTACACATACTGTGTTCCAGAAAATTCAAAATGAAAACACTGGTGTTATTAAATTGGTCTTTCAGTCAACTGTAATCAGTGTCCACCCCCTCAACAGAATTCTCTTTTAAGGCACTTATCAACAAGCCCCGGCCTGGGTAACGGGGATGGTCCGGGACTTGTACTACCAATACCGGGGAGTAGTTGATATTTTTTACCCGGGTGGGACCGGGCTGTATGCGGGACTGTTCAATGGAGTGTCAACGATGTCACTAAAAGCCGGGAATTTGGGTCGGGACAAACAGAAGCGGCAAGTGTCTACAAAAAATGTATAAACGTAGTATGACAAAGCTACAACACATGAGATTGAAAGCAGCATAATCTAAATGAATCGCACAATCGGGTTTGGCGCATTTGATGCGTTTGCCTGGTAGAGGGGTTGGGACTTGGCTGGGGTTTGACATTAAAAATGTTGCCCCGCAGGCCGGGGACTTGGCCGGGACATGACTGGGGAGTTAACATTTCAAAAACACACCTCGTGTGCAAGTCCCAGCAATCCCCGGGTACCCAGGGGACGGGCATTTTTTGTGGGCATAACAATTTTACACCAATTTATCCAAATGAGGAAAAAAAATAAAGTATCACATCTGAGACTGAGCATTTGCAATTCTGATACACAGCATTAAAGTATCTTCATGACATTAAATAACTTTTGTTTTATCTTGTGTTTCTACTTGAATCGATATTTCAAATAATAAAGGGATCAGCAGCGAAGATGCGAGGGAATCGAAAAGGTGGAAAATCCATTTTTTTTTCAAATTTCAAATCAGGGCTTACTGTGGACAATTCCATAACTGCTTTAAGGTAGTGAAACAAACCACCAAATAATGAAAAAATGGAAGTATTGAGGAGATTTGTCCTACCGTCCCCCGCAAAAAGGACATTACGCAAAGGCACGCCTCAAATCTACACTAAAGAGCTGATTGTGGTTTAAGCCCCAGTACATAATAACAATAATTCAATGTTTGTATTTGAGGTCAAAACTGTATAGATCATGGTGCACAAATATCACACTTTAAATTCTGGGATATTGCACATGGAAAGGTTTTTTTGATCACCAGTCAGACTTTGGCACGTGTATAGAAATTACAGATCAGATAAAAAGTACTCCTTTTTGTCTTTGCTACAGGCAGCCATTGCAGGTATGTTCGCACATGCCAGTACAAAATACAAACTGGAATTTGCTGATTTTTCTATGTTTCGGATTGGCAATCGCTGCATCCTTTAAAAAATCATTAATTAGAACTAAAGATCATCCATATAATACTCAAAGTTGAGATTGGAATGATTTTTCATTTTGATACAGTAAAATCACATAGTATCATAGCAGCATGATATGATACTACAAAATTTCCGATCCAGGATTTGATACAAAAGTTGTAATTCGCTAAATGAATGAAAATTGTGAGCTTAGATATTTCACAAGAGGAATTTCGCTCCTGTTTCCAGGATGTCCACTACATTTTTTAGGTGGGGGAAGGTGGATAATAGATGTTCGATACTAGAGTGGGATGATTTTGGAGGAGTTGACAGGCTCTGTGGAGGTCTATGAAAAAATTCCTAAATCGGATTAATATGCCTGATTGCCTCCTCCAAAACCGCTTGATGAATTATTCATTTTTACCTTTACGGCCAGAAGAAATAATTGAAAGCCAATTATGTTCTGCGAACTTTTAGTTCGTAGAAGAAATTTAGAGAAGAAAAAATGCATTTGAAAATTCATTTTTCGCCGCCCATTTCAAAAATCCTAGATGCTGAGAACGTTTATTTATTCAAATTTTAGTATCATCTCATGTATATGGGTCCATACCACGCCTATGGACTCTACGAGGTCCACGCAAGAACGTATACAAATGCACACGAGAACACGGCGCTCATACAACACAACGTTATACCCGACGTATTGAAAGGTGGCTCATTATCGCACCACATTTTGCTCAAATACCTTTCCAAGACCTGATTGTCATAGTTGATAGCATGTTATAAGATTCGTTTTATGGGTGTGGCCTTTTGCCGTTAAACCGTTTCGCACAGTTATGACAGGAAATTACCGGTTCATGAAGCCTTTTAACCCACAGAATTCTATTACATGATTACTGGCATTCATATGAGTGCTAATTTTCGAAGGGATGACAAAATAAATCCGACCTCCCCACCACCCCCGGGGTGGAGCCTGTGAAAAGTCAACAGAACTCTCAAAATGCAGGTTTAGTTAAGCAATTTTTTAGGTTTCTGCATTAAAGAATGGTTTCTGACAGAGTTTGGAGTTGATTGGGAGAGATTGTCAATTTTTGCAGATTGGAGGATTCTAAACACATTCCCCCAATGACAAAACCCTGGATATCAGGTACTAGAGTTTGAAATGGAACAAGTGTAAGTGAGTGAAGTGAGTGATACTTTCGAGGAATGTCAGTCACTTCGACGGATTGCAAACTCGACCCGATTACCAACTCACGGTCATTTCCAAACTTGACGGACAACCAAGTCGACACAATTAACAGCTCGACGATAACCAACGGCGACCGTCTAAATGCCAACTCGACGTCGTTGTTTTGTTTTTTGTTGTTTTGTGTGAAAGTACAAACCGACGATCGCGTTGTAGTAGAAGACCAGCCTGTAGATCGTGACAAAACTCTGGAGACAAAGAATTGAAGGTGTTTGGGGTTCCTGATCAATATAAGGTTTGACTTGGGATTGCCGCGTCAAGTTCCGGGAATTTGAGGAAGGGGCAAACAAGTAAAACGGGGGTAAAAAATTGAGAACTGTCGTAATTGAATTAATATGCATGTCAAATTACTCGCATTATCAACGGATAAAAAAATGTATAGTTTGTTATACATCCGACTCAAATGAGGACGCTATGGCCCAAAAAATGTTTTTTCTTTTTAAAAAAGGTCAATGCACTTTCATCAAAGGTCAAATCAGTAATATAAAATGTAATATGATGTTTGGATGACAAATTCAATTTTTGCACTTTTATAGTTCAAATGTTAGTCTTGACCTTGAAATGCAAAATGGCCTAAATTAGCCGCCATTGGCCATTCAAGTCAAGGAATAACATTTGAACTTATTAAAAGTTGCAAAATTGAATTTGGCCCGCACAAAAACATATATTAGGCATTTTAACATCTTTAAAATCGGTTATATTAACACACTTGACGTGACTGAAGGTGCATTGACCTTTGGACATTTTGGCCATAGCGTCCTCATTTGAAGTAGGATCTGTACAAAACTATGACATTTTTGGTTTGTATGCTAATGGTGAGTAATTTGAAAGCATATTAATTCAATTGCGACAGTTCTCAATTTTTACCCCCATGCTAACATTGTTGCCATTTCCTCAAAATTGCCGGAACATTAAGCGCAAGCCAAAGCAAAAACCGTCAAATCGATCAGGGAATCCCAAGACGCAGTTCAAATCTTGTCTCCGAGTGTGGCACGGGAATCTACAGGTTGTCTTCTACTAGTGCCAACTCGACCGTTGTAATAAGTACTTAGAGAATGGGGATATTCCAGAAAAACGCCGCCACAATTTCTCGATGCTTACCAATGATAGACACACATGAGGTGAAATAAGCCGAAATACGCCGTCTTCTATGTAATTAAGATGATGATTAGTAGTTGCGTGCACGACAGACTATAGATTTGTCAATAGCTTTCAATAGTACGCTTCCCGCTCCACCACCTAAGAGCTTCGACTTCACGATCGCTATTATCGTGGGGACTTGAGATTTTTTGTCCTATATTCATGGAAACTTTTAAAGTCTACATTCGAAGTGACGTGCGGGTAGAATTCCCATGCAATACCGCTTTTTGGGCGTGCCGGGCATAATTAAGACCGGTAGTCTATCTCACAAAATAAGCTTTTCAGACAATGCAGGCAGTGTGACTTTCTGATGAAGAATACAGGAAAAACCTCCGACTTTAGCGAGAAAAAAGGGTAGAAAATGAAGCTTAATGAGAAAACCTCGACCAATACTAAGTTTTATCTGTAGGGGCATGACCAGGCTAATTAAGATCCACATTTTTAGTTAAGGCTTAAACTACTTTGAGTTTTGGAAATAGAATAGGGGCTTAGTAGAAATCAACCAGGAACAAAAATTAAACATAAGAAAATACATATAACTCAATAAGCTCGCACATGCAAGGTCCACCGGGTACCACAAAACGTCAGGATCAGAGAAATGGAAACCGATTGCGACGGTTTCAAATGGCATTGAGATTTCGGTCGAGTTGGTAACTTCACGCGACGGTTTCGAGTCGAGTTGGCATTCAGACGGTTCGAGTGGTTATCGGTCGAGTTTGCAATCCTTCGAAGTGACTGGATACCCTTTCGAGAACTAGTGTTCAGTGGAGTTGGATACTGTGCATTTTTCAGAGGCATGTCCACTCAGAATCAAATGAATTAAGCCAGGTCATAGTCGGTTCGATTGATTCTTTCTTTGGTAAAATCAATCATATCTCATGACATTGTGTTGCCTAGTTGGCGTCCTGCAATTGCATTTTAATGTGATGCATTAATTGTCAAAGTAAGCTCCACATAGGGTGTGCATGCAGTAGTTCAAAAATAAATCCATGGGGGTTACATGAATTGACTGTGGACAATTTATAAATTACAGCATGCTTGGCAGAGGAAATAAAATCTTCCAGGCTTGCCAAAATTTGCTCAAAAGTAAACCGTTATACAATCACATAAAATCAGTGGGTAAAAACTGATTCATTCTCACCCTAGACTAAGCTTGACATGCTTCAATGATTGTGAAGTTGGACATTAAATAAATCATCTGCGAAAAGAATTTAGCAGTGCCAGCACCCTAGTAACCTCTGAGTGAATTGAGCAGCCTGAACAATCATCAATGTCAACGGAATTAAAAATGAAGTTTAACGGACCTGACGGCCGAATACTGAATTCATGCCAAAATCTGCTTTTTATCTCTGAGATCTGAATAAAATTTCACTTTCATCTTTAAAGAAAAAAACACGTTTTCACGTAGATGAAAAGACCACTAGACAGAACGTTTTGATGTGTTGTGAGTTTATTGCACTTGTCAATTTCATCCGGCCCCGGGGCGGTCCATGGAACTCGGGGAATTACAGAAGGGGAATGGTCCATTTTGCTGTCGTGACACCAACGCCTTGTCTCCGCTAAAGTAGCACGAAATCCCGGGTAGCCGGGACTGTACATTTTTTGTACAATCCCCCCGCTAGTGTCGGCAAGACTAGCAGCTGCTTCGGGGCTGTGACAACAATCCGTTAGATTCTCGGCAGTGGGGGGCGGGGGGGGACTGTTTTAACACTCTGTACAATCCCGGCCGGTCCCGCTATGCGAAAACAGGTTAGCTATTAAAAATCATATTACATTTTGGATCGCCGGAGTGTCAGAAACGACCCGAAAATTTCACCACTCGGACAGTGGTTTGAGAAACAAACCTCGTTTAGTTGGTTTGTTAAAAAATCCACATTATCCACGGCGATATCCGACCACTAATGATATAATATGAAAAGTATATTTAGGGGCCTACTGGGAAAAAAGGAAAGTTTATTATTTCATTAAAAGTTTGTAATACTACTGGTACCAAATTATGAGAAAGGAAAAACAGTATTTGGGTAATTTTATTTTCAAATTCACACGTTAGTAAATGATTGATTGAAAACATTGTGTTTCGTTTGAACAAAAAAGTTAACCATTCCAAGATCTTATGGCCCAAGCCAACCAAACCCACTATCAATATAAATGGTTACAAATTTTAACTTAAATCTTCTTCACATTTCCAAATAAAACAAAGGGATATTCTGTGCAATTAAAATAGATTTGTTATACTTTTTAGATTTATTGAGCAATCTTCAATTTCCCCTGTTTATTAAATGTTATAGACCAACAGGGCCGGGAACTATTCAGTTGGCGCGCCTTCTGGGAAATTGAGCTGACATTACGCAGGAGCATGGACAGACTGTACTCTTGGCTGAACGGCGGGCGGTTCAAACAACTTGCAATGATCCCGATAAAATGGAAAAATTGCGATATGGAATAACACTGCCAAAAACAAGTTCGGAAAATACGATGACATTTAATTTGATTATATCGGCAAAATGCGGGCGGCAGTTCGAGAAGTATTTGAGCTAACAGACTTGTATTTCATGAGCTTATTTTTGTTTCCATAGCGATTCACTATATTCATTTTCATAGTAAAATGCCCGCGTTCTATGCAATGAAATGACAATATCCTGGCATTTAGCAAGAAATATTCAAATAGCTTTCATACTACGGTGATTTAGGAATTAAATGAATCAGACAAACTTCTATGTAATTTCTTGTGATTCAGTTGATATTAATTTTTTAACATTTTTGTTGATTTTTGATGTTTGTATGGCGAGTTACGTTGGAAAATATGATCCTGGATAGTTGATATCTCGACCGTTGCGGAGACGTGCGTTTGTGCTACTTGTATAGCTTGCTTTCACGACATGGAAGTGAAGAGATCGGGAATGCAATGGTTAGCTATCATCAAAAAGAGGGGTGTGATGCTGCCTTTTTCTATTTATCCAGATTTGAATGGGCGATCTGTCACGGATAGGGCTGGTTTATATTGGTGTGACAACTGAGCTGAAAGTCCCCCGTTATGTCCCGGCGGGAGCCGGGAAAATTTTGTTTTGTACCTCCCGGCTAAGTCCCAGCTCTAATCAATGATTGCGCCACCCCGGCCAGGGAGCGGGGGACAAGCTACGTGGCAATATCCTCTCATTTACGCCCACCGTCCGTAGAGGGCGCTCTTGCGACCCCCCCTAGCC
>JAMKCH010049751.1:0-11150 GCA_023653785.1 Ophioderma brevispina | reverse complement strand
AGAGGTGTTAAAATAACATGTGCCCGAGTGTGTTCAATGGTAAAATATTTTGGACACTGAGAGCATGTTTTATGTGTTTAGGATTAATTCTGCATACCATAAATATGTATACTTGAGGAGATAAGATCATTTATGTTCAGAGCGCATATTTGACTTTTGAGACAGCATATTGGATTTTGTTTGATGCAATGCAATCACTAAATCACTTATTAACACTTCAGCGTGCGTAACAACAACCGGAGTAACGCAAAAAATTGTCTCTATCAAAATATTAAGGTATTTTTAGTGATTTGGGACATGGAAGCAGCATATTGGATTTCAACCAAAAATGGCACTGCCACATTTTGCACACCCTTCAACAAATTATTGGATTAGTCTAATAAACTAAAACATATCGATAAAAAAGTCTGTTACTACATTTCCATCCTTTCAGGCCTGTGTGCACAAACTTCCACTGACTATTGAGAAGAGACAGATTTTATCATATTCATGGGTTTTTTGGGTGGTTGGTCTTTGTTTTTGTTTGTTTGCTTTTGGTGAGTTTTTGTTTTTTGATGGGGTCACTATCTTCCATGGTCTCATAGTGCTGCATTCGAATGAACGTGAATGTTTAGCTATACAAAAGATATGTTACACTTGATACAGAATGAAAAGGTAATGAAATTGTTGCTGAAATTAATACGACTAAAAGTTCTAAAATGCGATGAATGCATAGAATTGATCAGGAATACGATTTTTCGTACAAGCATCCGTTTTTAAATTTTCTTTTTATCAATTTAGAAATACTTCTCCATAGCTAAAATTCACTTCAGCTTGAATGAAAGCAATAGGGAGCACGGAAGATGGTCTCGTTTATGTCGTTACAGATACCGTTTTGTCCATTTACAAAAAACAATTTCGCATCTACTAGAACGACATAGGTTTGCACGCGTTTCGGTGCCTATACTCGGTTCAGGCCAACTTATGGCGACGTCATTCGATGTTCATCAATTGTTCGTTATGAAGTTGCGATCTGAAAAATATTCCAAGGTCGACACCTCACATAAGATCGATCGAAGTAAATTAGGGGAGAGGACACTAAGTAAACTTTACCTGCATTATAATTTTTCACGGGGGCAGTCGGAACCGGGAATAGGACGGGTGTAAAACTGGGAGTCCTTCGCGACACAACATTACAAGTGGGAATCGTTTTAGTGAGAATTGTTAAAATAGATTTGATGTAAATGACCAAATTCTGCAATGTTTGGACATGTCCGGTGGGTGAATAGTTAATTGAGAGGCTTTAGTTTATAGATATTACCGGAACAAAATGCCCGTCATACAAGCAGACAGTTGAATACAGCTTGTGACCCACAACCTGTACAGGTACCTCCGTTTAAACAACTTACTCCACTACAAGGTTTAGTAATACTCGCGAAAAGAGTTGTTTAAAGAATGAGTACTGCATTAACACGTGTTCAGGTATCGCACCACCTTTCCTTCATTTAATACGCATATTGACCTCTATGACCGTGACATATGAAAATGTGCCCTTTAACCTACCGGCGTATATATGTTGACATATGACCGTAGTTTAGTGAGCAATTGAACGAGGCAATTTGAAAACTAACCGAAACATACATAATACATACATACCGACAGACTACATACAACATAATACATACATACCTACATACATACATAACAAATACCATACATAACATACAACATACATACATACATAATACATACATTATTTCAATATTTTTATACTACATTCCACAGTAATATAACAAAAGAGTTATAATACAAGCGGTATAGAAGTAATACATAATCAAAACGGAAGAAAAAATGGACGGCGACCAGCCATTGGGCAAGACCAAACACCCACTCTGGCAAATTAAGCATGCCATTAGTCGGAGAAAACAAAGCGAGTCGCGTTTTTTTTCAGACATGTTGGAACCATGGCTGCACTGCCCCCAATGTTATTTTGGCGATGGAATTTGGTGTTGTGTACAAAGATATAGAGGGCAAAACGTTTACGTTCTTTATAATTCCATCGTCTCGAATGTTTTGCCGACCACGCCGAAAACATAGAGTACCAACATAAAGCAATTAACTGCCTCCGCTGTTCCACAACTGTTGGGTGCCGGGCTTTGCATATACACTATCGGGAGTGATAACAAAATTGATGTTGTGTTAAGGTGGCCAGGTGTAATATAGTGCCCCTGGATCATTGTTCTTCAGATACTCTTTTTTCTCATAGTGCAATGCGCGCTTAGGTGACAAGATTATTCATTGAGGCGGGTTTATTTAAACAGACGACTGACTTTCATTTCATTCGTTGTGTGTGGCCATGGGTAGGACAAATTTAACCACCCCAACAACCCAACATCCAACAACTGAATTTTTGCGATTGATTTGTCGAAATTGACAATATGTGTGTCTACAAGCACCCCAACTAATAATTATTCCGTACAATATTCCAAATGTCAACTCCCAGCACGGACGACTGTTTTTGAATGGGGCGTCACCCCTCTTGTTGTGTAGCAAGTGTTCACAAGGCATCCTACGACGGGTATCTTTTCAACGATGAATGATTTCATGGTCTGGGATCACAAATGAAAAGATCTGGTTTATTATGGTGATTAATTGAAAATCTGAGTGTCCAGAAGGTCACCTGGAATGGGGTGGTCACTGAAAACCTTGACAGGGGGGGGAGTATCTTGATGACCTCATCTAGTGCTCAACTATGCGGTCTTGACGGGCAACGTAAATGTTTTGAAAATTGCATGGGCAGCATTATGATATGCGCAACAGTATTGAAGGGTTGTTACAAAAGACGCACAAGTTTTGGGGAACGGTTAGGGTTGAGTGAACCAGAGCTGGGTTGTACCTATGCAGGAGGGAGTTACACTCAAGGAGTTGCAGACAGATTTTAATATGTGAACCTTACAAGATCATCCATCAAAGAAAATTAACACAAATACTTGATGATATGGGAATGGCCTTATCTGGTCTAATCACTTTCACAAATAAAAACAGTAATTGACAAAGTTAGCATCGTTCCAACCACTTATCCCACCAGAACTAGATTGGGATTATCTAAGAAACTGTTATATTTTTCTCTATCGTCCTCAAAATTAACTGCAAATGGTTCAATTCGTTCCCTTTATGAGTTCAAGGTAAAATATTGCGTTTTTACAATAACAGAAACTAAGTGTAGAATAACTTATGGACTGTTGCAATCCCTCGCATCTACCACTACCCTAAGATCATTTCTGAATTCAAATTTTGGACAGTAAGGTTTTGGTGGCGATGGCCCATTTCCCATGACACGCAGAAAATCATATTGAATCAAGCGGTGCACATTTTAGTGGGGGACTGTAAGTGCACAATCTCATGTGAGTGTGCAAATCTGGATAAAAATTGTGAATTTTGGTACACTACAAAGTACTTTATTACATGATTAATTTAAAAAAAGATGGACGCCACTTGCCGCACCCCTTTCATGCCCCCAGCTTTGGATTTTCAAGGTTACAGAGGGGTAAAAATTTAAAATGTTCCAATTGTGTTGAAAAGCACACCATGATGTTTTGGTCTGTTACAAGGATTACAAAGGATTAGTTTATACTACCTATGGCTTATAGTTTTGGAATTATGGGGTAAAAACGGTGTAAAAATGGTGAATGAAAAGTCAATTTTTGTTTGTACAGGGGTCAAAAATAAACGTGGCTCCAATTTTTGTAAAATGTGTTCAAGTTTTGTTTACTAAGAATGAAAGGCAACATTCCTTATCAATCCATTAAAGCTAGGGAAATAGTTTGCACCACATTTTTACCTGAATCAAAGCATATTTGAACTTTTGACCAAGTACACAACCAACATTGGACTTTTTACACTATTTTACAGTTTACCCCAAAACTCCGAAACTATAAATCATAGATAGTGAGAAATGTAAACTATACCTTTTGTAACCTTTGAAACCCAAGCTGAGGGTCATTAAGGGGGGTTGGAAAGCTTCCATCAATATTATGGATTAGCAATGCCTAAGTACTTGTGTGCAAAAATCACATTCACGAAACAAGGCATTATGAATATCACCGTTACTCTACGTCCGACCAACATGTATAACACATTCATCATTTGAGTGTTTTCAAAATTTACTTTACATTTTTAGAAAAAAATGGACCAAAGAGTGTAACAACCTTCCTAGTTTCTGGCTTGGAATTCTCCTCAATTGACATATTCAAAAGTCAAAGGTGTTTTGTTAAAAAATTAATATGTACCTGGAAAATCTTTCACGCGATCGTCAAATTCAAATCTAACCGAGTCCTATAAGCCTAACATTGTACTAAATTAAAGATTAAATCAAGCTTTCCTAAATGTCAAGCATTCAATGTTCTATCCGGCGACAAATGTATTCTCTGAATTTTACTTACTTTCACATATTGTTCAGTCACGCCCGCTTAGAACAATGGCAGATTGGAGTACTCCAGTACATGTGCCGCCATTTTGACAGATACCGCCATTGCAGAGTTTTGAACTTGGTGGAACTGAAAATGTACGGGGATAGGTGTGTAATTCACAATAAAAGCAACAATAGTTGCTTTTTGTAATTTAAGGACTATTTCTTCTCATCAAAAAACGCCTTTCCCATAAAAGTATCAGACATTATAAAAACGCGAACGGAGCATTATTAATCGCAAAACGAATTTGAGAAACTGCCCCTCCCAACTTTGGAGAACTGGCACCCATCTACAGTCCAATTATGAAATTACCTTGGCAATTGGCACCGGTGTTGTACCCGTTGACGCATATAAACAGGTATTAGGTTTAATTGTATCTGATCCAAAATACAGTTGCCACTGTTTTGGCAAGGGAAGGGATATTTCACACGGGTTGGCTGAAAGATACAAAAAAATACGAGTCATATGATTCATACGAACTTATTCATCACAATAGAAAATTAAATTATATAAGGGCCATTTTGTGATCAGTGGCCTCGTTTTCCACACAACGTACCTAAAAAAGTTGCGATTTTCATATCATTTGAACAAAAGAGGATACGTATTGTATGCGTGTCCAAGTTCTTAGTTGTTTTGGACGCAATCATTAATTTTCACGGAAGAGTATAAGGACCATTCGAATGGGACTACCCCGAAGGTAAGAGAACTCGTAAGTCAAAATCTCGAATGACCCTTATACGCTTCCGTAAAATTTTAAGTTTAGTATGTGTTGTTAGTAACGGAGAGTATAACAACGCAGTTGCTTATGGAGCATTGTGATAGAAACGTCTTTCGAAACACACCATCAGAATTTCAAATGCTAGGGAGGAGGTCATTATTTACGCCAGGGGGACGACGAGGATTTGAGGGGAACCCGAAAAATTTGTAAGAGAGAGAGGGGGAAAATGGGGAAATCAGCAGATCAAGGGGGGAGTGTGAACCTTTTGAACGGGAAGCGCGGGGGGGGAACGCGAAAAGTTTTGCCCGAAAAAAAAGTTGAAATCCTCCCATTCACCGCTGGCATATAAATAATGACCGCTACCTAGATCACGAAATGCAATCTTAATACGAGTAAAACTAGGTCAACTAGTTCTACGAGTACGGACGGTTACAGTGAGAATCATTTGGTCTTAAGTTATAAAAAACAAAGAAATTTTTTTTAAACAAGTTTTTTATTTAAAGACCCCAAAATAAACTAACAAAATGATTATATAAATAAACAGGGAATTTACCTGGCAAGATAAGCGAGAGAAGCGCTGCTCAAAGTTTGATAACTATACTGATGAATTGTCATTTTGCTATTGTTAAATTACTAGTCGGTGCTCGACCCATTATGACTTTGGCAAAGCGTCCACACAAATTGTTTTGATGGTTTCTAGGGCAACATTGACCTGCTGATTCCAAATCTGGATGAGGCCACTTTGGCATCATTGAGCATGTGAGATCGGAAGGGGGTAATTTAACATGGTTAAATTTCTAAATGTTTCATGTGGATTTGAAAATATATACAAAAAAAAGCAATGCGGGATTTTTTTTAAAAAGGTTTTAAAAAAAGGTAGAGTTTGCTATACCGCACCTTTTGTGGTTCTACACACAGACCAAAATTGTTTCAAGTCATATGGATTAATATTTACAACGATTCCGATTTGTTTCAAATTGGTTTCAATTGTTTCGTATGGGAATGTTTAACACAGAAAATAAACATTTACCCTCATGTCAATCATTGCTAAGGTAATCTAACAGAGACTAAATGATTAACCCCCATAGACCCTGTTGACCGTCTCCATATTTTCCCCCTATTTATACCACAAATGTCCAACATAGTGTGTAACCTATATTTGACATAAATATCAAACAGAATGAAGAATTTGAGCCATTTTGAAAAGAATCTGTGCATTCTAATTGTTACCCCACGGCTTACTTCAACATTTTAGACTTGAATGTGTTTAAAAGTAATGTCCTAGATATAGCAAACTACCTTTTTTTAATCCATTAGACCAGATAACAAATGACTATACCCTTTACCCTGTTAATTTACCCCCCTACCCTATCGGGCAACATGCTCAAGGCTGCCAAAGTTTATCATCCAATTTAGATTCAGTAGGTCAATCTTGCCTAGACACCATCAAAATATGTTCGTGCGGACTCTTGCGCAAGGTCACATGCAAGGTTTCTTTGGGCCGAGCACCAGACTATACGGTTCAGAAAGGAATTTGAGCACGCGACATTGGCAAATCTTCACTAGCGCTAGGGAGTTTCACAATCTTTCGACGGAATTCCGCCAGTGGCGTAGACGTTTCAATATAGAAGCATCCCATTGATGCAATAGGTATGCTATTCATTCCGCAGCGCTACTGCACAACGCCATACCGCATGGCGGGATCCATTGTACTACCTCATTTGCATCAATGGGACTTCTATATGAAACCCTTACCACGTGCTGACACGTACACACACTTGTTAACATATTCGACCCGGTCAAATAGCGTTGATTTTGATTTCTTTATACAACTGGCTATTGCGTACAAATACTTGGCTACGTAACGATTACTCACCAAAATATTCCTAACTAATTGTCTAGTTAGCTTGAACTATTTATAATATAGGTTGATATTTGGAAAAAGACGAAAAAAACGTGCAAAAAATACGTGAAAAATTCTTAACTTATTAAAGCTGGGCTCATTCTCGATTGCTGCTGTTAAGTCATGCCACACTCCATGCTTACAAAACCTATTGAGCTAATTGGGTCTTTTTTGTCAGGAACCCATTTCTAACATCAGAATCGACCACCTGAGTCGTCGTTTTCGCGATATCCAAGGTACCGCGAAACGTTTTTTTTTCATTCCTTGTTCATCTACTCGCAGAGCCTTTAACACAGCGTCTGACTGCTTAGGGAGTCCCCATGACGTAGCGCCTGTCTAAGAGAGCCGGCCAATTAGCGATGCGGAAACGGAATTGGTGGCGCTGTGTCCCAGCAGTACAGATTCTATGGGAGCGTAAATGGTGTGCCCCCAAGAACGGGAAAGCCACTTACAGGGTAGATAGATATTATCAATACACATCAGTATAATAAGTCTCTTTCCCGTTCTTGGGGGGGGGTTGTATAATAAAAATTCGATTTCCCATTGAAGCCTACACTTAAAATTCCTCTAAAAGTCCAATTTTCTTCAAAATATTAACATTTCGAATCAGAAAACTTCACATTTAAAGTTATATGATTTGTGAAAATGGGTACCAGATAATGCAATGTCAAAACTGAGGGCGCTTCTCTCTGCTTATCCTGTCAGGTCCTTTACGCAAGCAAATATTTGAGATAATAGGAGATAAACAGAATCAGTAGCTAAGAGAATGTATATAATAAAACAAAATTAACTGATGCTAATTATTATCAGTGAAACAACAGAAACCACAGCTTGAATTGATGGCTAAATAGTCACTTACAAAAAGACCACAAAAAGACCAAAAGACAGCAGGACACAATGAATTATGACCTATGATTGTGAAAGTCGTTCACTATACTAGGCCAGAAAAGAAAAGAGTTTGTCTCAGCGTCCTATAGCTCAAAATCCCAAGCGCTGTGACTTTTTAGTCAAAATAAAAGCTATGCGCTACACGGATTTTTTTTAGCTGACTTCGTTTTTCGGCCGCTTCGCGGCCAAAGTTTTTCTTTTTCTTGACCAGATTAAAACAAACAAAATATGTTGAAAATCTCTTAAAAACCTTTTAAAAAATACGGTAAAATATTTTTTTTTTTTTTTTTTTTTTCGATTTCCCATTGAAGCCTACACTTAAAATTCCTCTAAAAGTCCAATTTTCTTCAAAATATTAACATTTCGAATCAGAAAACTTCACATTTAAAGTTATATGATTTGTGAAAATGGGTACCAGATAATGCAATGTCAAAACTGAGGGCGCTTCTCTCTGCTTATCCTGTCAGGTCCTTTACGCAAGCAAATATTTGAGATAATAGGAGATAAACAGAATCGGTAGCTAAGAGAATGTATATAATAAAACAAAATTGACTGATGCTAATTATTATCAGTGAAACAACAGAAACCACAGCTTGAATTGATGGCTAAATAGTCACTTACAAAAAGACCACAAAAAGACCAAAAGACAGCAGGACAAGGCAGGCATGCATCCAGGAACTAATGCAGATATTGCGCGAGAGCACAATTTTTCGCGAACCAGTGAAATCCACAATGAATTATGACCTATGATTGTGAAAGTCGTTCACTATACTAGGCCAGAAAAGAAAAGAGTTTGTCTCAGCGTCCTATAGCTCAAAATCCCAAGCGCTGTGACTTTTTAGTCAAAATAAAAGCTATGCGCTACACGGATTTTTTTTAGCTGACTTCGTTTTTCGGCCGCTTCGCGGCCAAAGTTTTTCTTTTTCTTGACCAGATTAAAACAAACAAAATATGTTGAAAATCTCTTAAAAACCTTTTAAAAAATACGGTAAAATATGATTTTTTACACCTATGGGAGCGGGAAGCTGAGACAACGGTGTTTTTTTTGTTAGGGCCTACAAATCAGTAAATATTGGCAAAAATATCATTTCCAGAATTTCGGTTGATTATGATGGTGTTATGGGTGGCTTGAAAATGATTGTATCGCACTGTTCCATAATCTACTGTGTTGGACAGAAGTTACGAAATTCTCTAATTCTTGCAATAAGATTGGGCACACAATCCTCAAGCCTAGAGTTGATATTTTATGAAAATCTAAATTTGTTTACCATCGTGTAGATCAGGAAATGATCTTTTAATCAATAGCAGATATTGTTAAAAGTCGTGGCGACAATTATATTTTCAGTGCAAACTATGATTTAGAATGAGTGTTACTTACAGTATGTTATTGGAATAGATATAAATCCAAACCAAACTGTTCCTTGATTATCGATTACAGTAGCCCTGAAGAAGACAAATACGACAAAAATGAATCAATTCATATAATAAACTGTGTGTGTGTGTGCGTGTGTGGGGGGGTGTGTGTGTGTGGGTGTGGGTGTGGGTGTGTGTGTGTGTGTTGCAAAGCAATTGGATGACATTTGAGGAATTACCAAAAGAAATATTTGTTACTGTTCTCTGCACATTTAAATAAAAGCATGTATATTGTTTATAGTTATAATTAATTTAGCAGGGGACTGTAGTGAAAGAGTGTGCGCTTCCGGATAAAATTGTGAAGTACTTTAGGCATTGGTAATCCATAAAATTGATGGAAGCACTTTCCAATCCCCCTTAATGGACCCCAGCTTGGGTTTCAAGGTTATACAGGGGTGAAAATTGTTAAAATGTTCCGATTGTGTTGAAAATGCACCATGATGTTTGTCTGGTTACAAGGATTCCAAAAAGGTATAGTTTACACTATCTATGGCTTATAGTTTCGGAGTTATGGGGTAAAATCTGTAAAAATAGTGAAAAGTCAATTTTGGTGTGTACATGGGTCAAAAGTTAAAAGTTGCTTTGATTCGGTAATATGTGGTGCAAATTGTTTCCCTACTACCTTAAAGGATTGAAATAAGGAATAGTTTGCCTTATCTGTTATGCTTAGTTTTCACGTTATCCAAAAAAATAGGTCACAGGCCAATAGAATCCAATAGCTGACAATAGCTGTTGACTTTATTCGCCATTTTGGTTAATAACCAAACACTTACGATAGTCAAAACTATTCCTATATTTCATTCTATGAGTTGAACCAACAACTTGAACCACGTTTTACAATAATTGGAGCGACTTTTAATTTTGACCCCTGTACAAACCAAAATTGACTTTTTCACCATTTTTACAGTTTTACCCCATAATAGATAGTATTACTCTAGTAGCTCATGGTGGTTTTGTATGCAATATATGTCCAGAGCTAAACTCTTCAGGAATCCACTAACTGAAGGTCCGGGAACAATATTTGGTTGTAACATAATTTCCACTGACGCCGAAAATGCTGAAATGGCCACGCCCCTTTTTGGGGGGTCACGCCCCTTTTTGAGCAAAGTACTACTGACTGTATCTACAGAACCGTTGGACCTAGGAGGTTGCAAGACCACTAAAAATATGCGGAATGGCCACATTATGGGGGTCTGTAATACATTTTTATATCTAAAAGTCAAAGGTTTTTAAGATAATTGTAAGAAACCGATTTCAGCATGTTGCGCACTATACAATTATGAATGAATTCATCAGGTTTTCATGCCAAAACAGGAAAGGAGTGCACCATACATCTTGGATTTTGCTCTAACTCTCCTCAGGGATAATTTTTGGGGTAAATAAGAGTAGGTCACAAACAGAAAATTCATATTCCTTTCCGTTCTCAACCGGCAGCCCGTCACAATTTTGTGACCATCAGCAAAATTGGATATATTAGATGAAAATCGTGCATTTGTAAGTGCTGTTATAACAGTGTATTTGCTCCACGGCCACAACTCAATCAGTTACGATGTTTGTATTGCACAGAGCTATTGACCATTTGGATTTCAATTGGGATATAATAAGCATGCAGCATTTTAATGTTACTCCTTTCTCGTTTTCGGGGGGGGGCAGAAATGGCCCATCGTAAATTGAAAATATATTTTTTTCCATTTTATAGGGACTTAATAGCAAAGGGTAATGCTGCGGAAGGGTCTTTAAATGATCTAAAGTATCAAAGAAATAACCCCCTGGTATATAC
>JAMKCH010049750.1:0-22397 GCA_023653785.1 Ophioderma brevispina | reverse complement strand
CCATTGCGTTGATTTGTGAGATTGGCATTAATTACTTATCCCCTTCCCACCTTTAATGTCTCATGTACATTTTCCATAATGGAATTATATTTAGGTAATTTTACCGGTTTGTTTGGTATTTTTTTAATTTGGAGTCATTTTAATCGCATTTGGTTTTTTAAATTATGAACTGAGAAAAAAATTTTTTTTTAAAGCAGAATACAGCATAGGATGATTCGAAAATTCGTTAAAAAAGTAAAAAAATAATAAATTTGTTTATATTATAAATTTAATAAACCGTGTTTTTTGGAAAATATAATTTTACAGTGGATTATGGTTTGCAACTGTTTTTATCTTGCATTTGGTGTGATTTGAGGCGGGTTCTTGGAAAATCCTTCTTTAAAAAATAAGAAACGCATTTGGCTAACCAAAACTGGAATAATGTTTTTTTTGTCTTATGAAAATTTATATAATAACGTTTTATGAAGATTTATCGGAGGGAGGAAAACGGAATTGTCCACTGCAGAGAAGGGGTTAAAATGGCCCATTGGTCTCGGTAATGGTTCGAATACTTTGCATAGAGCCCAGCCACCGTTTCCTTCACGTCATGTTGGCTTTCGGCTCCGGTGACCAATGGGAGTCGGCCAATTTTCCCGGGCTTTGGCGTTTCCGCCATCCGTGTCAACATTAGCATCAGATTGCGTAGGAAGAAGGTCATGGGTTTGTTATACTTTGACAATAAATTGTTTTTCCCACCCTCTTCCCCTTTTTATAGAGGGTAGGAATGCACCAGTTTTATTATTAGGGGAATGTCTCCAAGTCCATGGTATTATAAGTCGTTTTAACGCAGAGACATTGTTTTGCTAAGGAATTGTCCTTGGCTGTTGCTAAGTCCAATAAACCTTTCAAAAAGGTGCGTGATCCGGTAACCAGGGAGTTATGTAACCTCTTCGCTGGTGAATTGTAATCGGGTTTCTTTGCTTATAATGCTTGGGCGTTTTTCAGCTAAGAAATTTGTATGGCATGATATAGTGGGTTCGGAATTTGTTTGAACGCCTGAGCATATGTACCTCTGATTTGTGTTTTTGCGTGCCCGTGTAGGTTTTGAGGGGCAATGTACATTTTTGTAAATACTTAATATAATTGGTTTGTTGTGGCGGGCTTTCTAGTTTAACTTGCCTAAATGGTAATTACCCTGTAAACCCACATTTGGTTTGTGAATAATCACTTAATTCACCTACACGGACAGTTAATTCCAGCTATGGGAAAGTACTGTACATTAATTCTGAAAGGGTTAGATTTGCATGCAGTGTTTATTATAGCAGTATCTATTTTTGCAATGTGGGATGTGCAGTTGCAGTGATTAGATCACAAGTGTCGTTCATTTATAATTTAATGAGTTCGAGCTCCGCTTGTCACCATGGTGTTGTGCACTTGGCATGGTTATTCCACTTCGTTTGCCTCTTTCCACCAGGAGTATAATGGGTGTCGGCATATGGTGTCAATGCAAAAGAATGGCAGTGCGGGAGGTGTGGCGACCCAAAACACCCCCCCAACAGCTTCATTATGTTGGAGTCTGGCCCAACCAGTGGCAGAAGCGGGTCCCGCCTGGGGCGCACCTTGGGTATTTGCATTTTTAGCGTATATTTAGTGAATGTAACAGGTCAGTTAACACGTATAAGGTAGTCCTCATATACATGACTTCGGCAAAATTCGGCCTTTGTGTGGCTGGATGGCGAATGTTCTTATTGTGTTGCCTTTTACGGGAACATGACTAGTTAAGGCATTCGGTTTGGCATAGCCATCATTTTGAATTAGGTCTTTTATTAAATTCAGGTTTGCGATGCCTGCAAAATCCACATCGGGCATATATCTCCTTTAGAATTATGTTTAATTGCATGCTTCTCAAATAACTGGTTGCATGGATTATCTTGTAATTCTTAAGGGGTAATCATTGATATATGATATGCCATCATAAGAATTGAAAAATTGGGTAATTCGCGTTATGGTTTCAATCCGATTGTATATTAGTCTCACCTAATTTGAGTTACTCATATTATAATGCAGGATTTTTGGGTGTTTATGCTTATAGCATTGTATATGCAGTAAAAGGCCTTATACACAAAACCTCGGTGTGTGCTAGTATTTGTAACTTGTGGTAGTTACAGGATCTCAATGAAATACGTGTGCTGTATATTGAGAGCTATTAGGTGTGTCACTTGAATGGAAGCTATCGTATATTTGGCGTGCATTCATAAATATGGTCTGACTTGTTTATGGTACACATACGCTTGATTAAATTTTGCGATGCCTGCAAAATTCACACTTCGGGCATATATCTCCTTCTAGAAATATGTTAATTGCATGCTTCTTATAATATACTGGTGCATGGATTATCTTTTAATTCTTCAAGGGGTAATTGAATAGTATATATGAATGTAATACAAAAATTGAAAATTGGGTTTTTTGCGTGGTTTCAATCCTATTTATACTTAGCTCTAACTTATTTTGGTTACTCAATTATAATGCAGCTTTGTGTGTTTTTTATGGCTACTAATAAGCTTTGTTATCAGTAAACAGGCCTTATCCAATAACACCTCGTGTTTGTGATGTTATTTTGTAACTTGTGGTAATTACTGGTCTCTCAATGAATACATGTGCTGTATATACTGAGGAGCTATGAGGTGTGTCACTTAATTGCATGGAAGCTGTGGTAATATTGGCGTGAATTCAAAATATATGGTCTGCCTTGTTTATGGTAAACATAGCTTGATTAAATTTCAAATTAAATTTATGGGGTATACATGGGGCCGGCAAACAAAAAACTGCTATCGCAGTTTAGATGTCACAAGATTTATGAAGGCTGTCACTGGATAAGAAAGCAGTGTTAAAATGTCACACGTTAAGAGCAGCTGTGTCACAAGTGGCTCTAAGTTAAGAATGGCTTTTTTTTTTTGTGTCGCGAGGTCCGTGTGTCGAATTTTTACCATGTAGACCCCTACTCTGTATAGCAAATATTTCGGTTTGTATTAGACACTAACTGAAAGCCCACTTCAGGCCTTATGGTAATATATAAAGTTTTACAAGGTCATAGGCTATCATTTGTATGAAACCTGTGGAATTGCACATTTGGGTTGAAAATGGCAGTCATTGCATTTATTTTGGCATTTATTGGTTTCATTCATTGATATGGCAATTTTTATCTTACGGATAAAAGATGTGAGCGAGCCAGAAAGTAAACTGACTTCAGGCTCTGCAGTTGATGCTCTATGTATTAATTACAGCATTATCAAATGGTATGCTGGCCAAATAGCAAACTATAATGGTATTTTAATTTAATTTAGTTCAGGCATCCTAGAGGTAGTTAACTTCAGATTTTCTTGCATCAGTCTCAGCCTCTTGCATTAATTCAATTATTCATATTGCCATTGTATCTTCGATATTGCATGCCTGCGAAGCTTTAGAGGTAACTGACTTCAGGTTCAACATTTATGTTAATATTCAACCAATTGTTTTAGGCAGTCTGAGGGTAGTGACTTTAGGAGCCCGTCTTGAACTGTTTGATTCACAACTTTAATCCAAATATTCTAAATGATCCCTAGACTGATGCTAGTAAGCCTGGCTAAATGGTTAATATTATTCCAAATATAGTAATGTCAGCCTAATATTGGGTACAATGGTTCTCTGGTGATAGCAATGGATAATGATGTTATTAAATTTTGGCTTTGTTAGTAATTCAACTTAATTTGGTGAAAATTGGCAAGAGGAAACTGTCTTCAGGCCAAGGGCATGCAATCATTAAGAATTTATATTTTTCCATATGGGGCTTGTCATACTAAAATATTTGCATATGTGGCTTTACAGAAATTGCGTGTTGGCTTTACAGATGGCTCATCTGTGATGGGTTTACAAATGTAATAGGGGAAGCTGTCTCCAAAGTTAACCCATGGTGTTGAAATGAACCTTTCTCAAAGGCCAGGCCATATGAAAACTATGGTGTTTGGAGAACCGGATAAATGAATAAAAGCGACTTTGTCCTACCGCACGATGTGATGCAATTGGCAAAACCTTTGTCTTGTCCAATTCTTTGTCGATGGACAATACAGTTTTATGACGATTTATTCGGAGGAAAACGATTTGTCCATGCAGAGACATGGGTTAAATGGCACATTGGTCTCGGTCATTGTTTCGATTACTTTGCCATAGAGGGAGGAACCACCAGTTTTATCTTCAATTTCTTAGGCCAAAAGGCAGCTCATTGCATTTATTTTGGCTTTATTTTGGTTCATCATTAATATGGACAATTTTATCTGTCGGAAAACAGATGTGAGCGAGCCAAGAAGTAACTGAACTTCGGCTGCAGTTTATGATCTATGTATTAATTACAGCATTTATTCAAAATGTATGCTGGCAAATAGCAAAATATTAATGGATTTCTGTAATTTAGTTCAGGCAATTCGCTGAGGTATTTAACTTCAGATTGTCTTGACACTCAGTCTAAGCATTGCATTAATTCAATTATTAATACTGCTTATCTTAGATATTGGATGCCTTCGAGCTGTAGAGGTAGCCGACTTCAGGTTCAACAGTGTAGGTTAATTTCAAACAATTGTTTTAGGCAGTTCTTGAGGGGCGTTGACTTAGGATCCCTTTAAATGTTGATTCACAACTTTAATCCAATATTTAATTGATCCCTAGACTATGATGCGAGTAAGCCAGGCAAATGGTTAATTTATCCAAATATAGTATGTCAAGCCAATATTTGGACAATGGTCTCTGGTGATAGTATATCATGATGTATTAAGTTGGACTTTTAGTAATCAAATTAATTTGGTGAAAATTGGCAAGAGGAAACTGTCTTCCTGCAACGGGCATGCAATCATAAGAATTTTATTATTTACATGGTGGCTTGTTCTACTTAAAATATTGATTATGTGGCTTTACAGACATTGTATGTTGGCTTTACCGATGGCTCTCTGTGGTATGGTTTACCACAGGTAATAGGGAAGCTGGAAGCTGTCTCCAAAGTAAACCCATGGTGTTGAAATGAACTGTTCTCAAAGTCAGGCCATATTGAAAACTTTGGTTGTTTGGAGAACCTGTAATGAATGAATAAGGACTGTGTCCTACGCACGATGTGATGCAATTGACAAACCTTTGTCTTGTACCATTCTTTGTCTATGGACAAATCCCGAATCCTGTATCCAATCAATCAATTCCAATCAAATCATTTTTTATTCAGCAATTACAAAGTAATACAAAGAAATAAGTGTGAATTTATGTACAAAGTAGAACAGATTACGATGTGAAAATAAATCAATGAAACATGGCGAAGAATATCGAATGCTAGGCCTCCATGGACAACTCCTGGGAGCTTGTAGGAGGTGGAGGCCCTTACTTAATTGGTTTGGTTTTTTTTGGGGTTTTTTGGGTAGGTTTATTTAACTTATAAAATTACAACTACAATGATGAACATTATGAGGGTCAAGGAAAAATATAAGAGAAAAATTGATGCTGGAAATACCAAACGAGACAAAAAGAGGGAGACTAAAATTTAAAGACACGATTAAGGGAGTACACAGGACGGAAGTGGCAAAAGAAGTTTTTAAAGACAAAATACAAAGATATCACATTACAAACAAACTAATAAATGCACATAACATACAGACATAATCCCACATTAAAACAGACACTAGAACATAATGTCACAAACACACAAACATATATACACACATACACATATACTATGCGACCTTGGCGCGTCCCCATAAGTACATGCATGTGTGACATACATTTCTGTTCGTATTGACAGGCATGTTAAAGTTCAAACAAAAGTTGTGAGAAAAGAAAGTGAGGAGATTGGTCAAACGTAATTTACTCAGGGGAAAAAAGGCTTCGGCAGACGGTAGAAGGAGGGCGGTAAACGAGAGTAGATGAGAAAAAAAAAAAAGATAGATGGGGAGTGAAAGAGAAGAGGAGGGAGAGAGAGAGGAGAGTGAGAACGAAGTGAAAGTGGAGTTTTACAGATCAATGGAGGATGGGAGATGAACGTAAGTTCAGGGTATATAGTATGTATCAATGTTGTAAAAATCTTGAGGAGTGCTTTAAAGGTATTTTTGTTTGTGATAGATGTGATGGATCGGAAGATCGTTCCCGGTTTTTTGCACCATGTACGATATGAGTTTTTCTTCTTGGTGTTTGGGTAGAGGAAGGTGGTATTGGTCGGATTGTCTAGTGTTGTAATTGTGTATTTGTTTATTGTCAACAAAATAATTTTTGAAATAGGAGGTAGGTTGTTAGGTGATTAGTCAGGCATACATTAAGAGTGAGACCTGGACGTTTGGTGATGTCAGTTATTTTTAGTGTCTGAGGAATGAAAGAATGAAGGTGTGAGTTCTGTTAAGGTGGAGGTTAGTGATCGTCCGGTGCCTTTTGAGTGAGGTTGAGTGATTTAGTCGTGTTTGGAAGTTTGAGGCCATATGATATTTCATGTATGTAAGGTGTGGGAAGAACGATTGTGTTGTATAATGTTTTTATGGTGTGGGGTGTAAGGTGGTGTCTTCGCTCTGTAGATGGGACCTATTGCATGTGAGGTTTTGGTTAATAAGTTGGAGGTTAATGTGCTGTTTCCATGGAGTTTATCGTCAATGGTGTTGCCCATGAACTTAGTAGTATGAAACTTGTGAAATTGGCTGGTTATCCCTGGTAACTGTATGGTTATGGTTAGTATGATGAGAGGAGATAGCATTGTAGTTAGTTTTGATATATTAAGAGACAGTTTATAGCTCGGAACCAGTCAGTGATTTTTTGAGATCAAGGTTATGTTCGAAAAAGGAAGTTTAAGTTTGAGTCTGAGAGGAAGATGTTGTGTCATCTGCAAATAAGATACGTTTGAGTGTGTTAGATATGTTATTGATGTCATTCATATAAATGATAAAGAGTAGCGGACCCAAGATGGAGGGCCCTGTGGAACACCCACTGTGATTTCAGCGAAGGGTGATGCGTTGAGTGGCGCGTACCGTAAACAGATTGAGTACGGTCTGCGAGGTGATTCTGAACCCAAGTCAAGGAAACACCACGAACACCATAGTGTGGTTATAAAGGGAGAATATAGTTCTATTGTGAAGCCTTGAGGAGGTCCAGAAAGATTCCATAGTGTGAGATTTGTTTTAAAGTGCTTGATTAAGATTGGATGTTAGTTCAATAAGAGCCATATATGTGGAACGCTTGGGCCTAAAACCGTTAGCGGAGCATCAACAAGAATGTTGTGTTTGTTTAGGAAAGTGAAGACACGATGTGTACATTTTCGAGGATCTTGAGAATGAAGGAGGACGAACAAACTGGTCTGTTAGTTGGTGATGTCGTGAGGATCTTACTTTTGAAGATGGGAATGACTTTGGCTGATTAGGAACTATACATGAGGTGAGTGCTTGGTTGAAGATGTATATAAGAGGTGATATGAATGTTCAATGTTTTGTTTGCAAGGCCAGGGCCTATGTCATCAGTGACAGCACTTTACAGATTTTAGTAGGAGGCGCAACTTCTGCATTTCATCAGTTGTAACGGGGTGGAAGAAAATTGAGTTGCATGCCGTTTGTGAGATGGGCATGGAATGATGTGTCTGTGTTGGAGTAGGAATTTTATAGCCGTGTTTACCAAGAGATTAGTAAAGGATCATTGAAAATACGGGTGATTTCGGAATGTTCGGTAATCCTTAGTTGTTTTGGGTAAAGGTTTTGGAAAAATTGATTAGATGCTGTCTTTCTACCCATAATGTGTATTTAGAATTAGAAATTTCCATGTTTTGGTCAGGTCACATGTTTATGGCTGTTAAGTTGATCCGTATAGTATGTCTCTTTGATTTCGAAAATATGTGTGAGTTTTGTTTTATTATTGTTTATATTTTTTGTTTGTGTGGGTATGTTTTTCGACTGTATGCCTTTTAAGAGTGTGTTTGTGTTTAATTGCGTTGATAATTCGTTGTTATCCAAGGCTGCTTTCTGGTGCGTTTTTTTTGAGGACCTTTGTCTGTAGTGGGAAAGAGTTTCCATAATGATTGGACGTATGTGGTAATAAAGTGATTGTAGGCATTGTTAGCATCGTTTGGGGGAATGTGTTGCCAGGTTTCAGAAAGTGTTGGTTAAATTGCGGGATTGTTGTGCGCTCGTAGTCACGCTGTAGACGAATGTATTGGGGACTTTTTTGTTTTTCGTGGGGTGATATAAAATATGGGGAAAGTGGTAGGTGAGATCTGTGAAAGGATACATGGAGTTGAATTTAAGTTGGTTGCGTTAGTGAGAATTTTATCAATTGAGAGTGGCGGTGCTGTGAGTTATTCTGGTTGGACGATTGTGGTATTAATAAAATCGTTGATGAGTGGACTGTTATAGTAATTGAGCAAGTTAATGTTTAGGTCACCTACAATGAAGATGTCTTTGTTAGTTTTACTGAGAGTAGTTAGTAGGTGTTCGTGGTTAGTGTAGTGTGAATTGCTGAACGGTTGATTCATGACGGTAGTAGGGGACACCAACGATTACATTTTGTGGTTTGTTCTGCGGTGATGGTTAATTACACTGAAATAATGAGTCTGATTCTGGTCCAAGTGTGATACCCATGACCTGGTGTTTGTGCAGTGAGTTTGAATTGTACATGCAAACCCCCCGTCCTCTACCTGTGAGTGGACATTGGACATAGGTGTAAACACTGAAGTGAGGTGCAGATTTTGCATATGTGAGCATGTTCAGTTGAAAGTTGATGGTAAAAGTGTGATTGAGCAAGCCCAGGTAGGTGGCGATTTCTTCGTAATGATTAGTGATGCCTACGGCATTGAAATGGAATTATTGAGAATGAGTCGTACTGATAATGTTAAGGTATTAAAACCGTCATCGGTGTATTCTGAGAAATAATAATAATGAGACTTATATAAAGCGCCTTTACAAAGTAGGCAAAGCCGCTTTGGACAGGGGAAAAAAGGCAAGAAATAATAAGAGCTAGGAAAAATGTGACTTAAGAAGACTGTTAAGGCAGATAAACTCTCACGAACACGGATGTTGGTAGTAATTCATTCCAAGGCGCGGCCCAGCAATAGAAAAGGCACGATCACCAGCTTTCTTTTGGAAACGAGGGAAACCAAGGAGATTTGCAGAATCTGAGCGAAGTTGTATAAGTGGCTTAGGAGTACGAGGCGTTAAAGTATGAAGAAGGTAATCGGGAGATTTGAAATGACAGCTTTAATGTTGAATGGAGTATTGAAATGTATCTGTAATTGATAGGGAACCAATGGAGGGAATCCAGAAGCGGAGTGACATGAGTGCGACTGGGGTGCTTGAAAATGAGGCGAGCGATGATTCTGAAGAACTTGAAGACGGTTTTTTAAATATTTCTTTTCAAAGAGATCCTTGTTTTGGTGTGCCAGTGTGGTTAAGTGAGTAGGGATGGTCACATAAAAAATTTTGGATTGATATGGGGTCAGTGAGTAATGGGTTGATACACAAGGAGGTTAGTTTGGTGATATTTAGTCTAGTGTCAGTAAAGAATTCGAGCAGTGAGGCAAGGTAGTCATCGTCATTCATGAATATGGTGGTTGAATGAAACGGTGGATATGATTGTGAATGTGACATGGAAGTAAGAAAGGAGGCGATGGAAGTTGGGATAAGAGAGAAATGAAGGACTCTGTTACAGAATCAGGTGAGAGTGAGAGAAAATAAGAAAAAGATGAGAGAAGGAAAGAGTTGCTAAGAGTAAGGAATAAAACAGGAGGTGATGTAGGAGGGGTAAGGAAGATGTGAAGGGGAAAGAGATGCGGCGAGTAAGCAGTTACGTTGTGAAAAGGGGAAGGGAAGTGACGTAAAGTAGGAATAGAAAGATAGAGGGGAAGAGATGTTCAGGAAAGGAGAGGTGGAGGGTGGTTAGGAGAATAAAATAAAAAGATGATAAAGAAGCTCAAGTGATAAACAAAATAAAGCTGGACCACTGAAGGAGAGAGAAGAGAAGGAGATAACAGAAGTGGAGTATTGACAAAAGAATAAACATAGCTATAATAGCAATGAGAAATCACAGAGGACACAAGAAACACGAAAACAAAACAAGAGTCGGAATAAACAAGAGCAACAGAAAAATTAATACACACACAATATTCAGCTTATCCATGTGTACTTTATACAAAACAAACTTAAAGTTAAGTTACTTATAAAAGGGGGGATAAAGATAATTTAAAGGGAAAAAATAAAAATACCCGGGTAAAACTAAAGATAAACTAAAAATACGTATATGGGCACGAAAACAGTAAACCATCAAGAAATGGAGCATGCCGCAACCGCAAACGGAAAGTGCAACAGCAAAAAAAATCTAGTTAAGTAGGGACTATGATGAAAAGTGAAAACAATAACTAGGTTTGGTAAAAAATGCATACATGAATGATAATTGTATGTAGGAAAAAAATACACACAAAATAAACTACTCCCAGGGTACGAGCCGGACTGACAGAACGTCGTAGCGAATGCATGCATACCGACAGAAGGTATCACAAATACAGTCAGTATCAGCTCATATCTGGAAGTTTTTTGAAAATGATGGAACAAAATATGAATGAAGATTTAAACAGGGAACTAGTATACAAAAAAAAAAAAAAAAAAATAAGCAATGTTGGAACCCAATACTGATTTCCGATAAATCCCATCATGTGGTCACAGGTCAGGGAACTTTGATCAGAGGGAAACATCTTAACCGCGCGACTAAGTTTCGTCAAGAAGCATTGGTATACACAAATCATAAGCGAGGGTCCCATGATTTTGAGATAAAATTAAAATCTGACAATTTGTTCTCATAATATTACCCCAAAACGCGTTTGTAAATCTGTGGTTCGATCGTTCAAAGACGTGGCCAATCAGAAAGCAAAACATCCCAGGCGAAACACATGTGGGTACAAGTTCGTAAGGAATCCCATCACAGTCTTCTAGAGTAACTTCGCTATTTATAATTGCTGTGGAAATGAAATGTCCCAGTCTGCAGCTCTGGCATTGCGAATTTCAAATTAAAAACATGGTGTTAGATTGTTTTGTGCAAGATTAGGAGATTGGATACGTCCTTTATTTGCAGCGCAAATCAAAATGTAACTATCTTAAAATTGATTTTCAAATATCTTGATGTGATTTGAATGGGTATTTCACTGAGCTCGATCTACAGAGAAGGATAGACTGCAAATCACGCTAAGTGAGAGAAATACTTAAAAATCACAGAGTGTAAATTAAAATCCTCAAGTGGACTTGGGAGTCAATTTTAGGGAATTAGTGATGTACAGCCAATACGCCATTTGAATTTTGGCAAGCGATTAAGAATGGCCAGTTCAATTCGAGCTGTTAAGATAACATTTACATACCACACACAAAGTCCGCATATATATGCACAGAATATGTCAAAACATTTCAAAATTCCATTCAATTTACAATATCGTCATTACCGTATTAAGAGGAACAATCACCAAAACATTTTGTACAAGGCCATTTTGAAATAAAAACCGTCGCTGCTAGTCTTTTTCTCGTCTTTCAACTTTTTTTATCGTTAATTTCACAATTGATTCCCAATTTAAAAACAAGTTTGATTAATACTAGTAAATCTGCCTAGAATACAGTTTTCGTTATTTGTGGCGTGGGCGGGTAGGGACTTGGTGCTCGAGCTCCCGGCGGTTTTTGTTTTAAAAAGATGTAAAACCCGACCATTGGTCTGAGGATCCGCTCAGCAGCAACGGCGGAACTGAAATGGAATGGGAGGGGGGGGGGGGGGGGGATGCAGGGGGGGGGGGGGGACGCTAATGGCCCCTCCCCTACCCCCTGATCATAAACGTAAACATTCATATACTCATCCTCACCAGTGAACATGAGGAATTGCTCATTGAACTAACGGAAAACACCCCGGAAAATTATAAATTTTAATAAGAATTATTAATGGGGGTTGACCCGATCAAGACCTATTTTAGTGTTGTTTTTCTCACTCCTAGCATTAAAATGATACAAAGAAGAAGAGAAAAAAAGCATCTGAAATTAAGATCAGTAAGATCGGTAGGTGTTCTAAAACAGATCAAATGCAAAAGAGTGAAATTTGTATCCTCCCAAAAAATCTCTTCCGGTCCCTTTTTAAATGATGTTGCGACCATATTTGGAGATTTAGTGTTCATATAGGAGTAAAGTGGGGGAAAAGGTTGTCGAGCGGTCACCTACTTCAAAAATATGATACTTACCACGATCTCTTCCAAAATATCCTTGGCAATCAGTAAAACAATCGTCAAGATGTGAACCAGTTCGGTCTACACAATCAGAGCAAACGTCGGTGGCTTTGCTGTAGGAACATTAGCAATCGCCACAACGAACGCGAGGAAAAATAATTTCATCCACTAATCCTGCCATCTTATCTTGAGTTGTCCTTCTTAAACGTAAACGAAGGTTTAATGATTTGTGTTGGGTAACACCTTTGACGTTTTATAGCTCGGTATGTGAGCGTGTGCGATGGGGTTCGTGTGATTCCTTCGCAGGTTTAATGCGAAACCGAGTATATACTTTGCTATCAAACAGTTTTTTCTTAAGTCGAAGTGGCAAATAATGTAAAGACCACACATCGGTCAAATTTACAACAAAGGATATTGAGTTATCGATATACAGAGGAAGAAAGTCGTGTTATAAAAGTCAATTTTACGGTCGGCTGTAATTAATTTCTTTCTTAAATCATTCTGGATTAATTTACGATGCTAAGATTAGTGTTAATTTATGGTTTTAATTAAACGTGTTCTTTTAACTCCATAATTAAAATAGTAAGAGCAAATATTATGATCCGACAATTTATCACAGAAATAAATTTGAACTTCTATTTTATTCCAGGTCGTCTGCTCTTTTACGTTGTCATTTAATGTGATATTTGATGAAAACTCTATTGGGTCAATGTCAAAAGCAGAAGAAAATGGTATCGATACTTCTGCAAAGTTTAATAGTCTGGGATGCGGTTATTAACCGTAACCCTGTAGACTGGATACTAGCACCAAAGACTGTTTCAATGCTGATTCTCAAACCTACATTGGAAATAAAAAATTAATTAAAAATAGGTAAGAATAGTTCAAATGTTTCTTTTATTATATTTAAAAAAAAAAAAAAAAAAGGCTTTCAGAAAACGATTATGTGGTGTTATTGGCATTGGAGGGAAGGAAGAAGAAACTTAGGCCTAATTTGGCTGTAGATTTAAAAAAAAACGGTTTGGCGATTTGAGCCAAATAAAGATACATCGTTACATGCACGGTCTTAGCAGTAATTTGGAGAGAAAAACATTTAACACCCCAAAATTATCGTCAAACAATAGAAGGTGGGGAGAATACATTGCACGGATTAAAAATAATATGCCGGAGATTACCAAAAAGAAAAAAAAATTAGAAAACTCAAGATAGCTGGTGTAAGATCACACTTGACAGCAAGAGTCATGTTTACCTACAGCGAAACTTGGAGCAAGTGGAAACATAGAAGGATTTTATCAGCTTAAACACGGTGGTTGTGTTGCATTGCAGTAATGAATTTTAAGTTTTAATTCCAATTATTTACAGAAAACTCAGCTAGTTCTTCTCGCAATTTATGGGACACTGAGATACTGTATTTATGCAAAATAATACAGTAGAAATGTAAAACAAAAAAATCCTTAGCAGTTTTCATTAGTTCATGAACTGAGACATGGATATGGAGTGATTTTCAATAATGACTCTTTTATGGTGGAACAAGGGCTATTTTCTCATTTAATTTGTTTTTGAAGTATTTTATTTACTTTAATAAAAAAAAAAAACTAGAAAAATAATAAAATTGTATGTTTTTGTCAAGAAGAAAATCGATACCAACTGAAATTGCATGTGTGAATTATGTCTTGCTATGATTATGGTATACTCGTCAGTTTCTCCGATGGTATTGCTAAAATGGCCAAAACAGATGTTTAGTCTCCGCAAAATTGACATTAGTTTCTGAACCCAAAGTCCGAAAGACACCAAATAAAAAAAATCTTTGATAGCCTGTCTATCCCTGTAAACAACCAAGCAAACATTCAAGCAAAAAAAACAGAAACCACAAAACAAAACAAAACAAAAAAAAAACATTTAACCTTTTTTGTCAAAAAGGGGGGGGCAAACAAATCTTTCCCGAATGGTAGGTGTTTTATTGACTAACACTGAATGTAGGAAAATATATCTACATGACAAACATATTCCGACATTTTTATTGCCAACTTCAAACCCTCTCCCTAGTCCAGGTTGAATCCTGCAAATCGGTTTTCATTGGAGACTAATATAACATTGAATTGAGTAGTGTGGGGGGTGGGGTTGATTTAGGAGGGTATATATACAAAGGGATGTTTAAACTTTTATAAGATTACTTAGTTCGCCAGGTTATAGACAAGGGTGATTTCCCAATTTATTATAGTTCCCTTGAGTTGCGCAAGGAGTGCAAGGAAGATGGATGGGATTTAAAAATTTAAAATTCAAACGGCATATAGGTTATCTTGAAAGCGACTAAATGATTGTGCTAACATAGGGGTTGAGAGAAAGCTTCAATTGTTATCTTGTAAACTACTCAAAAGCAAAAAAGCGAATCCATTTGATCTTTGTAAAATATATTGCTGATAAATGAACATGGGCATTTCGCGGGCCCCGGTGGTGTGTCAGGAGATTATAGTCCCTCGAACTCACAGTCCGCTACAATGGTGAACAATAGGGCAATCGGTTCAATTGATTCTTCACGAAACATTAGTTTCACGCTTTATTCCGTCTTGTGTCTATGGAGCCGGACTATGACACCAACCGGACCATATCTACTTTTTCCAAAGGTGTATGTAGAAAGCAATTATAGTCCAGCGTAATTTCATAGTACGACTATAAACGGTAAGGAATAGGGCACTCGATTCTGTCGACACTTCACACAAACATTAGTTTCACGCTTATCCCGTTAATCGTCTATGGAGCCCGGAGCATGACTCCCCGCAGGATATAGTTGCTTTCGCACCGGGTTTCGCGGACAGATGAAAGGGTTTGGTCTTGAGTTTATCAGCCATGACGAATCATAATATTTAATGAAAAAACATATAGGGAATGAAGAATAAAATAATATAGAAACAAAACATGCTCTGTATTGTTAATAATAATGATGAAAACTTAAATAAAATACGGTTTAAATGAATACGTCATAGAAAATCAAACAGAACTTGGGTTCTCAAGTGTTTGTCGTTGATTTTAAAACTCGGATATTTTGATATTATTTTCGCAGGGTTGTATGTAAGGAGAGCTACAACGTCCGATTTTTTAAAACAAGAACAAGAATAGTCTTTAAAAAAGACAAGCATCGCTGAGCTAGTGTTGAAGCAGGGGGGTCGGACATGCCAACCTAAACAGCAACAGCGAATTCAAATCTAAGAAAACACTGTTATTAGCAAAATCTTGGATATTTATGACACGCTGGTAAGAATAACAATAGTCATATTCTGCATTTGACTACTTTAAACGTCTTTCAATTGTATTCAAGTCTTTCAAACACCGTGGAACAATTCCAGAATCCAATATTATTGGTATAGCCAGCAGTAGTGGGCAGTTGGCCGTTGGCTAACGAATGAAACATTGTTACAGCATTTATATATGCAGTATTTTTTGTGATTATATTCAGGAAAAATGCAAAAGTTATTACAAACAAGAGCTATGGAGAGAATTATTGTTATTAACATAGAATGAGATATGTACTTGCCCAATTGTGGATCATCAGTACTGCCATGCGTGTGAGGTATTGACAGTCCATGACTTTGCACCCCCAAATTATATCGAGTGTAATAAGTTAGTTTCCAGACGTAATGACCTTAACCTTAGTATGTGATCTTTAAAATTATTAACATAATGGAAGTTATAGAGCTGCATACATGATCCTTGATCGCATTTAACTGCACTACACAAACGATTATCCAACCAAACTATTTACAATCTTAGAACCTCCATATGCGACCTTTGACCCCTCCTTTAAAATATGAGTTTCCATGTTCTACCTATGACCAAAGTTTGGTGACAATGGACTCCACTTTCAATTCAAAGGATAGTTCGTGGAAGATCTGCATGTAAAAAGATATCTACATTCTAACCCATTAGATGGCGGTTGTATGAGAAAACCAATGTTGATAAATTTAATGAGTTAGTACCTTCAAACATAGGATGTAAACATTTTCGACATCCAGTTTTACTTAAGAACTACAGATTGAATTAAAATATGAGCGCAATTGCTTGTACAGGTCTACAGCAAACAAACCCAAAAAATGTCCACATTTCTTTGTGGTAAGGTGCACGTACCAGTGTCTATATTCAGTTATTTCAGGCTTTCTGTTCTCACTGTGGCTAATGTCAATTGTATGCCAAAGTAAAGCATAATAAATATAACATTAACTCTCAACAGTTGACCCACCGAATACGGAATGATAATGTCACCTGGCATAAGAACATAATTTCAAAATAGCCACAACGACTCAAAAACAAGTGCCATTAGCATTTTAACGATGAGAGGGAATGTTACGCATTCTATCTTTAAAAAGAACAAATGGGCACATTTGAAAAATAGTGCGGACCTCAAGATTTTCAAAATCAATCTTTTTTGCATGGTTGTGGGGCTGTTATATACAAAAGCCCCTCCCCGAAAGGATTAAGACCAAATTCAAGCTTCTTTGGGATGAAACAGAACGTTTATAATTTAACGTCGCCGGCCGACATTAAATCAGCAGCGACGAACATGGCGTTTAAACCAAGAACACGCACGCCGCATGCTTGTTTCCCACGATGCACAATGTTTGATCGGTTATTAACATTTGTGGGTTTCATATCAGTGAGTTACACGAGTCAAAAACATTCAGGTTAATATACAATGTTGATTAAAATAATGAAAACTTAAAAAGTTGCCTACAAATTATCTGGATGTCTGTTATCATCATATCAATTTCCCTATTGTTTTGGGGTAGGTTATTTTCATGTGAAAAATAATCTTGTTCTTCAATGGCTGACTATATCATTTGAGAGCAAAATTGAAGGAATTTCAATTTTTGAAAATTGCCAGTGACGCTTTAAAACATTTGTCGAGAAAAGATTGTATACTATCACAGTCACCTGCTCTCTCTAACCGAGTTGACAAAAGGTCGTTGACTTCAAACCGAATGAAGACACCAAAAATAAAACGTGAGACACAGATTAAAGTATGCTGGCTCTTATGTGAGCGCTTTGCAAAATGGTTGTGAATTGTTGAAAAGTTACTCAGTGTTTTCATTCTGGCAAATGAACCTGTCAAATCAGATTGCTTTAACACAAACCCAAAGCTCCGTCTGTATAGGTTGTATAGAAGGTCTGGGGTTATCGCTGTTCAGCTACATGACCTTGTGGGTTTAGTTTTTCAATTAGGGATCTAAATATTTCAAACCTTCCACCTTAAGAAAACAAGTTTTACATGGCGTCTATTTTACAGCGTCGCGTCAACACAATGTACTCATGCGATATTTTGTTAATGCGCCGTACACCAATAATTCCAACACGAGTTCATACTTTCAAATTTAGGAAATGCTGTAATACCTTGAATTTTTTTTTGGGCAAAGAATTTGTACATTTTAACATTATTCTTTATACACTAAATATCACGATAACGTTTCTGACGAACTATTTGTTATTTAATAATCATAGGCATATTTCTTCCGCTTAGGTAATACGGTATAATACACAAAAGTAGGCCGCCATCTTGCATGAACATCTTCACTCAAATTCTCATCACTCAGTAAGTAATTAATTTTAACGAAATTAATGGGTGAATTATTTCTAAAGCGATAACCACCTTTTTAGTAATAATAATAGTAATAAGGAACAAGCGTAACTTTCCCAGTGCACTAGTATTGGCACGTATGATATTTTCAAAATACAAAAAATCTTGCCGTGCATATCGATCCGCTAGGCAATTCGGTCTAGAGTTCCATTAATGGCAAATATCAATTACTAAATACAGTTTCGCCCCCAACATCACTCATTTTCCTCAGGTTCTTCATGTTCAAAAACAACAATGTGCTTTGCCAAAAATTATTTTTACAAATAATGTGGCCATAAATCCGCCTTCAAAATAAGAAAAACAACTTCATAAAAATATACACCTACATTGTACACGTAAGATTTTACTCAGCCTTCATTTCAATTATACAAAATTCCCATCAGTAGTATACAATACGAATGACCAGTGCATTTTGGACGGCAAACATACATTTCGGATAGCGCCCTTAAGCTGCCTTACATGTCAGTAATACACGCCCTCTACAATTCTACTATACACTCGATCGTGCTATACAGAAAGAACGCAGTCGGAACTGAACCTCTAATTACTACTGAAATACATCTCAAAAAGCAGCCATCAGGGATACGTTTCGTACGCGTTCCAGAAAACGATTGCACTATTGCTACAGGCAAACTTGTACAATCTAACGGCTTCAATATATGAAGGAGTCCTTAAAAACTGCAGAAGTGACGGCATAACTCTTCTTCAACTAATGAATTATACATTACCGCAACACTTTTAACAAAGCTTAGGGCCATCATAACGCCACATGAACGTATTGCCATTCAAAATTATAGCATCTTCGATGCAAAAAGCACGTCACCTACATATAACCGTGTGATTGAGTAGAAATAGGTAGGAAACTTAAATAAGGTTCAATTGCTACGTTCTAGAAATCAAAACAGTACTTACTAGTACGTTCACTAGTGGTTGTAGATTGACATGTAAAAACCGGGTCCTATGACACTGTGTCTACGGGCTAATGAGCAGCTGATGAGTCACATTTTGCACTATGAGTGTGGTCAGAAAATACATTATCGAGGGTTGACATCAGAAAGCCGTAACTCAAAAATACTGCTTTTGAGAGAAATTGATGTTAATATTTTTTCACTAAGCAAATCTGTCATTATTCACAAGTAGATATCTCATAAAGCTCATATATGAGTACTGTAAGCAAAACATTATATTAAACTTTAGTAAACAAAGAATAATGTTAATTATGAACAGGAGAATAAAGAAATTCTTTTAATATTCTCTGAAGTGCTGAGTTACGTCCTTTTGACGGTAACTGAAAACGGTTATTATCGTGAAGGTACATCTTAATCATGCCTATGATTGACACATTATTTCAATCCGATGTTTAAGCATGTATCCCTTTGGAATGTTTTAAAAGAAAACATCAATATACGGGGATAGGGAGCTAAAAGCTGTTTGCAATTCTGGCAATTGTCCAACTATGAAGCATCACTAAGTGTTTGGCCAAATACAATTACCTAAGAATGGTCGTAATCAGCGTTAAAGGCTTCTGTTAGTAAACAAAGGTGCACCATTGAGATGTGGTGCAGTCGTTATTTTGCTTTTTAGGCAATAGGAAGTAGACTTGACATAAGGCTTCATTCTTTTCAGAATCAGTAGGGTTACAGGATTTTTTGGTACCAAACATCAAAATCACCAAAAAAAGTGCGTTACGCCCTCGAGATAAAAAAAGGATTGAGAAGAAAAATTGAAAAATGTTGAACGAAGCGACGTATTCATTAACTATCAAAACTTCATGCCGTAACATAACTATTGGTATTACATAAGTTGCTGCCATTTAGTGCACATTAGCACGATTTGGGGTGCCGTTAATTGGGGGTTTTTAGGCGTTCTTATGTTGTCGTGATGTTTAAATCTTGTGTAAAGCCCGTTGATTATTTCTCTAATATCGCTGCATTAATTGATATGAAAAATATTCTATTCTTTTCTTTGATGAGCAGCCCATTCGTGCATTAGGAGGGATACACAGGGTCTAATGTGATCTATCACCTAAACGCTTGCCAAAGTTTTGGCAAAGAGATAACGAGTTCGTTGCTTTACTATCCAATAGGCCCTTTCACGGACAGGTTAAATATGTTGAATGGACTTTGTTTGCCTCAGATAATTCAGGCATGCGAAGAATAACACAATAATACACCTGGTTCACCTGAACATTCCAGAGATTTCTGCAGGTGATTATTGTATTATCTGAATGTTGGATTTGTTCAGGAGGAGGATAAGTCTGGCCAAGTTAACCTATTGCCTACCATGAAAGCGCCCCCTAAACATTCAAACATTCAGACATTCTTTGCTAAAATACACAGTGGTTATAGCATTGCCCCGATTTAACGAACCGGCCATCCAGATTATGTAGAAAACATTAAAGGGACATAAGGAGAATTTTTGAGGATGGATATCAAACTTCGCCAAATGTGCATTATGGTGACATGTAAAATACCTACCGAGAACGCTTATAAATTTATTGGACACGAACGAAGTAAAGAAAACCTAAATTTTAAAAGGGACACCACAAAGGCATAAAAAATACAACGGCCCCATTTCTTCATGGCAGTTACCACGCAGCCTACAACGAGTTAACACAGAGAATACCAACCCACTATACATACTCGCAGCCGGGATTCGTTATGTATGCGAGTTAGACGATAGTGTACACAATAGCTGACAAATACGCTGTCTTTATGTAATGTAATAAGATTGATGATGTTGTAGAATTTTCTGGCGGTACGTGCGAAAGAAAATCAAAGAAGGTTTTCTATAGGACCGATTACGACAGCAGGAAAGGTTCCAAAACAGGTTTTGCGGTGTCTTTGCCAATAAACCTTCAAAAACGTTCTCGATAGGTGGTCTAAACCGATCCGGTGCAATTGGAGAAATTCGTATCTCAAAAAAATTCTCCTGTAACACAGTCTACAATTTTTAGAAAAAGTTGGTAAAGGTTAAGACACTATAGTGATTTTTCCAAAAGTCGAAATAATATTAGGACTTTGTAGGGAAAAAAGCTTAAAAGTGAAGGATAAGTCTGTATGGAATCTCATAAGTTACTTATTGAAAAGGAACAATGTTTTGTTAAGCGATAGAGCACATTGTATTGAAGAGCGCCCCCACCCCCAAAAATTTTTTTTTTTTTTTCCAAAAAAACTTGGATTTTAACACGGTTGTATCAAGAAATGGGGCTAATAAACTATACCTGTGAATGGGTTAGTAAGCTAGAAAATGGTCATGTGTCGCAAATGAAGGAATTTTGTAATAAGAATAATTAATATCGGAGATCTCCGATAATAATTCAATGGCTGCTGGAAACGGCCTCCCAATATGAAAGAGCCGGGAAATAGCGCCATGTACGTGTCTACGTTCATCCATTAGTTGTTTTATTGGTTCAGGTAAGTCAAGTTAGGGGTAATTTTCTTGAGGTGGCACTATTTCATCATGGACGGACATAAACTAAGCATTTCCAGCTCTGCCGTTAAGTACAACCTGGGATCCCAATTCTAATTACAAAATCGCCTATTTTATGATATACGTATTTTTTAGCATTCTAGTTCGCAGGTATAGTTTCTAAGACAATTACCAATACAACTGTGCAAAAATATCAAATTTTGAAAATTGGGGCGCTCTTCAAAAAATGTGCCATTATTGCTTTAACAGAAAAGGAAGGAAATGACAGAGTAGTTCAAAGATACGAATCTCCATTCAATTACGCGTTGTAGTAAGTATCCATACGGACAGTAATGAATAAAATGTCCGATTTTGTCGTTATTAAGTTGCTTCTGGTCCTATCATTTGCAGGGTATGTTAGGAGACGTGTACTTGTTACAAATATGCAACAAGTTTGATTTTTGATGATTTTTTCGATTTCCTGATGTAGCAAATCACTGATAGTGCCTTTAAAGAGCCTATCTTTTACAGAAAAGTACACTTCACCCTTAGGGGAGGAAATTATTTTTTTACCTGTATATTTTAAATATGGACACGCCATTGTTGGTATTGTGCCGGAGTTATATCAGCCCTTTGGACCCAAGTTATGGACATATGAGACATATTGACCCCTCGATTGGCTATGGATTATTTTTTTCTTTGCGGAAAATACGCAGCCGAAAACGGCGAATGTTTTATTCCCATTTTTAAGTACACTTTTGTTTTAGAGGTTGGTGGGTTTCCTGAATGGTGGGGTCAGGGTTGGGCAGTATTTCCCTACAGGGAAATACCAGTCGTTAAATACCGGTATTTGGCTAGAACGGGAAATAATGGGAGATACCGGAAAATACTCAAAAAGTGAATTTTCAAAATTAAATTTTCTTTAAAATATCATGAAAATTAACCAACAACCTCAGATAAGTACTTTCATGCAATAAATGACCAGGGGTTGATGGTGTTTTCATTTAATTACTCACTTAGCTATTGGAGTCAAGGCTTTTGATCTGTAGATTCTTGAACATTTCAATTTAAAGGATTATGAATCCATCATTTCTCTAACAATTATTTAATACATCAAAATGACTGCATAATGTAAGTGACTAAATAGCCACAGATAGACAATAT
>JAMKCH010049749.1:0-32612 GCA_023653785.1 Ophioderma brevispina | reverse complement strand
TGTTCAATAATTATTGTTATCGCGTATAGTGTGTAGTTTAACGATCATGTCCGCAAAACAAATGTCATTAATTCCTTTTTGGTGCTCTCAAATATCTTGCATTCTTACCCACATCAATTTTCAATTTTAATGTTCGTTTTAGTGCTGCATAAAGTTCCTATCTATATGAAAATACAATAGTAGTATTTCACTAAAACAATGGCGGGCCATTTTGAAATAGGCAGTACGCGCATCATGTCCCATTTCGGGGCGAAACATAACCTCAGGGGGACACCCTCTTCAAGCGATATATTGGAAAATTAATCACCAGGGTTGGGTGCCAACAAACTCGATTGAACAATCATCATTTTTATAACAGGTTAATGACAGCAGCAAAGCAACCCTAGCATGAAAATTTTTCTAAGACTGCACCAGAGCGGGAATCAAACCCACAACATTCCGATCGCTAGGCGGGACACCCTATCCACAAGCTACGGCTGTGTCCGATAAACATACCTCAAAAGGTGCAAACCATCCACAGAAAAACATTCAGGACTGAATGGCAATGCCATGCTGAAAATGGAATTTTGGAGGAATATATAAATATAAATATTCTTAGTCACTAGACCAGACGAACGAAATTCAATCGCATGAGTGGTCTCGTGGGTGAACCGCCCCATTCCAGGGGCCGTCAGAACCCCATTCCCATCCTCAACTCCTCAACCGTCTCAAGGCTTGTAATTCCAAGTTTTCTCGTTATTGCCAAGGGACCATAATAATACGGCTGCCATTTCCGTTAGTGGAGGTTTTCTATTCTATTTATTCCTCTCACTGCAAAGAAGTCGGGGTAATGGAGACATATCCTCAGTTTCGAGCCCTCCCGTTCGTTCTCTCATTGCTCATTGCTCCCGGAGTCCTTCACCCTATGTGGTCAAGATAGACGAATTTTTGAGAAGGGGATGGACAATCGTCATCGACCTGTGGGCCGTCTTTCTGCCGTAGTAGCGCCGACTACCTTTGGTCATGGGGGAAGGTGGTTCTGGTCTTCTGAGAAAAAGTATGTGATGACATACATAAACAAGGGTGGTCAGGAGTCCTTTTGCGGCTGCTCAGGTGGTTTCGAATTGGGACAATCCGCTTGCTCGCCTCCCATGTTCTGGAAGTGTGAAAATTTTGTTAGCCGACGCTCCCCGGGCAGGTCCCCAAGTCCCAGACACAGTAACCGTAGCGCAAGAGGTTCCTCGGTGAAGTGCCGGCGCTGCCGGCACTCACGCGGCGGTTTTGCCGCACAATCTTCCGTAAGGTGGACCATCCACACATGGACCTGTTCGCCTCAGCCGTGCATCATCACCTTCTGACATTATTCTGGGACCCAGATCCCCGGTCGAAAAAGGGACGTCCTCTATTCTTTTCGAGCATCTGTTTGGTGACGAATCAGCTCCTTTTCCATCGAAACCGGTGTGAAGCATAGATAGTCCGGCAGAGTAGCCATAGTACCGGGCTAAATAGCCGATAACGAATAAAGCGTGAAAAAAAAAAAAAAAACACTATGGTTATGTAAGAGTCAACGAGTCGATTGCCCTATTGTTCCAACCATTTGGCCATGTTCCCGGACTATGAGTACGTGCCGGACGATAATTACTCTACACCGGTATTTTAACATCCAACCAAGTTGTCCTGCCGTCAAGAAAACTTGGTGTTCAGTTATGGCCCTATGAGCGTTAAGAATCTTCGTAACTTCGCGTAAACTTTCTCCATCAACTCTTTTAGGTGCAGCACATAGGCCTCTGCCACAGGGACACAGTGAGCTGCCTGAGTTTTCCTCAGTCATCCGTATGCACACGAAAAAACACCATGATCGGTTGACTGCATGGTTCCTTGGTCAGATCACATGATATTCAAGCTCAAGCTTCCTCCTGGGCATTCTATAAGGGCCGAAATCCCGGAACATTGTGGACAAACCGTTCGTGAGAGTGTCTGTCCACCTTCCAACAGGCCGAATTGGAAAAGTTATGTGGGATCAAGGAAAGAGTGTTTGCCATCCAAGCCCTCGTGGGGGCCAGCATAGTAAACAACTAGAAGAAGGAGATTGGGTGAGTACAAGATGGAGCATTGGAGGTTGCATTGGCTACCTTTCGAAACCCCCCCAACCCCCATTCCGTCACGGTTGAGCCAATGGGTATTGTGTGAAAAGTAATTGTCATGGAAAGAGTAGTAAGCTATTGCTAAATGCCGGTATTCCCTTCCTCAGGGTGAGATGGCGATACACTAGGGTACGATACCTACCTTCTACGAACCTTACGGACCTCCGCAATTTGTTTCTCCACACTCAAGAAGTTCGTGGGGAAGGGGTTGTCTGTTGTTTGTGAGTCGTTAACATTTTTCTAAGGTAAGGGCGAATCACTGCGCGCATGATGCGGTCAATGCGGGTCCCGACTACTTTCGGGGAGTTGCATTATGTTAATAGTGGTAATTGGGTTTATTGATGGTGCCCAAATGAGACATCCAGATTGCCCCAAAGCCATTACAATAGTCACGGCTGGGTTTAGGATCTAGGAGGTGATAAATTTGATTACACATGGATAGAAGGTGAAAATGCTCCAGATTGAACTGGTAGGTTTCGTATTGGAGATGGTCATCTTCTTCTTGCGTATGAGGGCAGCAGTTTTAAATGTGTGTAAGTTGGTGCAGCCAGCTCACTCTTGCTTGGCTGGGGTTTTGAGAAGTCTTATCCACCGGCTTGACGAAAGGAAATAGGGCACTCATTGAGCATGTGAAATTTCTATCTAGACCCGCGAAAGTGTGTTTTGGTGTTGGTTAATGTAACAAAGTATAACTTTTTCGTCAAGAAGCTAATTTCCGAGACAGTGTACCATGGTAAACAAGCATTAAATTGACCCTTTTAAAATGACCATCAAATAACCCCAATCTTGAATTGAATCAAAAGAGAAAGCTTTAAAAAGGGGACATTCAAATGTACATTACAAGTATTTTTTCATGTTGTCAGCAGCGCTTGCATTCCCACCCACCACCAGATTAAGGCAAACAAGCAGCTTTTCATAGCTGATATAATGCATTGTTACTGGTGTGAGAAAAACACACCTCATTCTGGCGTTAGTTTCTGATGAGTGATGGGGGCCTATAGGCCATACGAAACGATCTGTATATAAAGTTGCCGATTATGCTTTATGGCACAAAAGAGGCATAAGTTAGCACAATATTAACCACTAAGTTTTATGGGCATTATTTGCTCAAGTAGCAAATATGCAATAGGATTAGGATATTTTGATTAGTATATATGATATATGATCTATATACTATATAGAAGATATAGATATATATATATGCGCTCAAGGTGTCTCTGGCACCCATCGGATTCAGATTTAGATGTAAAAACCTGGTTCTAGAAAACCGTGGAACGAAATAATTATATAATAGTAGTAGTAGCTAAAACTATTTATTTCAGGGTAAATTAAATCAGTTATACAAAATGTTCGCCATGAGACCCTGATACATATATTAATTACAAGGAAAAAATAATTAAAACATTTATACATGACTAATAGACACTATAATATAACAATGCCACATGGTCTGTAGCCTGGACTATACGTTAGGCCTACGGTGGAACTTTTAAGTGCAAATTTATATATTTTGGAATTTTTACAACATATTTTAGAGTGGCGGTTTGCACGCGATCATGCAGACAAAGCCACGCTGTCGAATACTACGGTAAATGATATCTGCACGAACATAAACAGGTGACTTGGAAAAAAATAATTCAATCTAAAAAACCCATTCAGAGCTTTCGTGGGAAAGGCGCCCTCATTTTTTGGACAAACGCCAAAATTTTGGCATATACATAGCTACTCCAAATTAACAAAATTACCTGACTAAAAGCAGGATTTTGATTATTAAATTTAACCACATGGCCTTGCAGATTGCATATCCAAAAAATATGAAAAAAAAATTGAAATAATTTTTAGGTACGTTTATTTTGTGGTTTTCTGTAGAAGAAATTAAGGGCAAGGGACAGGAGGCTTATGGTTCCACTGGGGATATCTCTAAATGTCCATTCTTGGGATATTAAAATAAAAAATTTTTTTTAAAAATATTTAAGGAAAAGAAAGAAGTATCATGATCAACGGCAAAACAGGAGTGGGGTGCAATTTCTTTATTGGTTCTGTGGGTATAAGAATGGTATGCCTTGTTTTTTGTGCGCTGTCAGGAAACTGCAAGTGCCTGAGGTGTTCCTATAATAAGAGTATTGAAACAGAAGAAGGGTTGGTATTATCGTCTACAACCATGTTAAAAAGACATTTATCAGAACATCTGTAGTGACTTAATTCGTGGGTGAACGGTTGGCAAAGTATAAGGGTCCTTACATATTAACATATTCCGGTGTGCAACGTGGTCGAAGAAAGACAAATTGCAATAATGTACTGACGATATAATCTAACTTGGTACTCCGTGGATGATAAGCAGCAGCAAAGGGGGAAAATCAAAACAAGGTTTGATATTACTCTGAAAAAAAAATGAATATGCGCCGGGTTGACATTTTGAGTTCAGCCTGGCTGAAAAAACTGTTGCATTCATTGTTGTTCTACTTTGAGGCAACAAAACAAATTGTGTGTCACCAGAGTTTGATAGGCGTGCAGACTCTTATTATTTTAGGATGGGCCCGCGTAGATATCATCACGAAGAAAACTCTTTTCAAAAAACAGTTATTCGTACTCATATGAGTATAACTTGTCAGATGCCTTCAAGCACCCAATTCAACGCGAATTTTTCTCATCTCGCTTATTTGTGTGGAGCGTGGATTTTTAAAATTGCAATGGTAATATGACTTGTATTTGCATCTTTTGCGAAAATCCCAAAGTACGGCCAACAGTGCGGAACCTTTCATTCTCAAATTTAGCGGCTGGACTTAATGTCGGAAGGGAATTCGTTGACATTCAAAAACCACCTTTGGCGCTAATTATGGAAACTGGCCGTTTGGTGAAGGAATATGCAAAATGTGGATGGTCGGTTTGATATCGGCAACTTTACAATCAACATTTGCTGTTACATTTAATAAGTCTTGAACCGTTTTATTCATGGTAACAATGGAACTTCAGTACCGAGATTCTAGGACTCGTTGCAGAGCAATGTGCTTTATAGTTTTGACGTGGTTGTGAGCTCGTGTTTTATGGGGTCCCCATACTAGGTCGATTATTGGGAATCAGGATCGTGGTGGGTCAATTACTCCGTCCACATGTGATCTTGCCGTTCTCTACATAATTTTCATATAACATTATAAACCTTGCATTTGACTTCTTAATACCTGGGTGGTCGCTGGTTTTCTTTAAGTGAGTTTTCTTGCAACATTCGTAAAAGAGCTGGTGGTCTAGTTCGATCGCGCCATGTAATGCCTTCAGAACCATCATGCAGCACTGCTCCCGATCCATTACGTGACCATACGGAGACAATCTCCAGGAATATAAGTCGGCGAGATGAAGCAGCAACGCAGGGAGTTGTCAGGCAGCAGGCCGAAAACGTGATATAAGCAAGAACTTTGAAAAGGGACCAGAAAGGCAGCCGTACATTAGCAAGGATAGTAATCGTCTCAGCAATATGTGGTTACGTCGTCGTATTATATTTTGCAGCTGTGTACGTCGCTCGCTTACAGAAAGGAGTATTCTATTAGTGGATGGCCCCGTGGATGGAGTTTTGTACTACATTGTTTGGTTAAATTCCGCCATTAATCCCATGTCTTTACGCTATTGCGAGCCCTAAGATAAGGGCAATTTTATGAATTACTCTGCTTGGAATAAAGAGGTTATAAGAGGTTATAGAGCTGTTAAGGAATATAAACTGATATTACAATGTGTTATATCAAAAATGATTCTTTTTATAATTAGCTAAATAATTAGGTGAGAATATAAAAGTACTGTTTCTAGAAAGCATATTTATGACCTGTAAGACACCAAAATAGTTGTCCGTAGTTTTGATGATTCTTCATTTTAAAAGAAAATAAATTTAATCACAAAAACCCAAGTGGCATTTTCCTTCTCTGTGTCACAAGTCGTGCTTGCCAGAGTACCATTACATATTCAAGACCATGTCTGCTATCAAAATATAAACACCATTTTGACACATCGGGGTGTTGTGAAGTGTTTGTATTAGACTTATGCCGAATAAATCACGTGACAACAGAAAAAGGGGCAAAAATGATTTTGTTATTTGGCAGGCCATCTATGGAGATTTCACACCAAATGGAATGAAATTAAAAACAATACAATTCAGTTTCTACCTCTTTGAAATGATGATGCAGGTTTTAATGTGTTTATCCTGAAAAAGAAAATACATTTTTCCGTGGATAGACAGGGTGTAGTCAGTCGAATTGGTAATAAATCGCTCCTGTTAAGTGCAGGTGACTAATTAAAACAAATAGAGCAGTTAAGATGTGCAGTTTGAAAAACTATATACAATCCCGAACGGACATAGATTAATATTATGGTGATTTGTGACCGGTGGTCAACTAGGTGTCAGAATTACAAAAATAAAACCTTTGTGGGGATATTGGTCCAATCCAAATTCACGTTTAACAAGACATGAAAAGTTGTTACCCCACAGGTTGATGGGTCTCTCAAGAAAATTGTGTAAATCATTATTTAGGGAAGGCGATCCTGTTCCCTTCTTCGTCAAGCACTAACGCGGGCCCCATTGGTGGACATCTTCTGGTACGGTCCAGAAAGACAAACAAAAATACCAAATATGACTGCTCACGATCTCCATACGAACAATTATATTTTAATGAATTTTAAGGGTTTGGATGTCAGGAAATCTCAAAGGGGGGCGCCAAATTTTCTGGATCGCTGCGCTCGCGTTTCAGTCGGTTCAAAAATTCTGCAAAGCGGAGGGGTGGGGGGGTGCCCCTGGCGCTAACAAAAAGTCATCTTGAGAGTACAACGGCGCCCGACGACCTGTGCCGTATCTTCAATCCAGGGCTGCAAAAAAAGTCAATTTCTAAATCTACAGGGTGCCCGGCGCCATGTGCTCTGCCCCTGATGCCTCTGCAACAAATAGGGGGCGCGCGCCGGGGGTTACCCCTCCCTAAATCCACCTCCTGATTGTGGTTAGATATGATCATTAAAGAAATAGAGTTTGAGTGACCCGTTAGGGATCTGATAGAAAATTAGTTTTTGTATTTCTTGTTTGTTGATTGTCCATTCATTCTTGGTGATCCAGACGACGGTCTGGACAGAATTATCGCGGGTCCTCAAGGCAAGCCATAGCTTCGGGACAATTGCCCAAGCACGTCATTAATGTAACTAAGCAACTGGCCAGAACAAATTTAAGAAAAGGGGGTACGATTTTAGAGGCAGTGGGGACGGAATACCGTAGGAAAACCTGGGAAGAGCGGATGATGGATTGCGAAGAAAAAGAAAATTCTGCGTCAACTAAAGTCAGAGCCGAAATGAGGATTGAATTTATCTTAGTGGTGAACGATCGTTGATCACTACGCAAGTACGGCCTTTGCCGGACGCTTGGTTAGGGGCTTTTGGCGGTCTTAATTGGTCGACAGAGCAGATTGGGAGTGGTACAACTCTAAAAGTGCTTGTTCTTATTTTAAGTTTGTGTTTTGCTGCTTGATATGAGTGCACTGAAACTTGCATACAATACATAAAACCAGTTTCGCAGGAAGGTTTTGACAGTAGAATCGATAGATGCATACTGAAACACCCTATTTACTACTGTTCTTATTATGGTTAACCATTTAAAACGTCATTTTTTGTCTTTTCTTAAAACAAATTATTTGGAGGCTGAAAGATTCGGACAAGAAAATGGGATTTTTTTCATCGAATACAAAATCGATTACCTACTTCGGGTAATAAGTAATGAGTCCACAAAGATGATCCCGGTCCAAGCAACATTGTGTGTTAAGAGAGTTTGATTTAAGGACCACTATCAGCGATTTTCAAACTGTAAAACAAATCGAGCCCCCTATTTTTGCACTGTTGTAATTGGAAATTGTTGCAAGTAAAAGACCCCTGTAAGTTAAATGGCGATTTGTATGCAATGTTTACTAATAAAAGTCGGGAATCCGACTTTTAGAACAAAACAGTCGAAAGGCACGTTCAAGAACCGCTTTAAAAATGCATTAGTTGTGTTTAACAAGAAGAGTAGAGAAGAGTAATATATAGGTGTTGACATGACCTAACACTAGCAATTTAGACACAAAAATGGTCATTCTGAGTTTGGAAAACAGATGATAGTGGATTAAAAATATGTTTCTCCGATGTACACGACTTCACAGTGCCAATGATTGACCCAGTCATTATTCTATTTCAAAATTTCAAACATTTACTGGAGTGAGTAAAAAGGGGTCAAATTATTTTACTGCGAGGTATTTGACTTAAACCAATTTTGTGTCATTGTTAACAATAAGGTGGTTTCAAATAAGCATTCATTTCGAAAAGTCAGCCGAGACACTTTCGCCCTTAGCTTCAGGATAATAGAGTTTAACGAATGGAGAGATTGTGTGCTTTAAAACATTAACAAAATAACTCTTTCATGCGCGTATTGATATGAAGCAATAATGAAGTTGAGATCCCCTCGGGACAGTTCCTCAGTACCAAAACACAACACACACACACAGTACAACCTGGCAACCACAAAAAAAGTATTTTGGCATGCTTTTTCGATCAGTATTGCCAAAGTTCCTACATTTTGAAAGTTTCTGAAAATAACATTTTATTGTCTAGGTCTTGCTCTTTCATTTAATACCTGGCTTGTAAAAAATAGTGAAGAATGGGCTGAGTTTGAACGCCTAAAAGACGCAAACCACCAAAACCAAAAGTTTGCAGGTTTTTTGTACTGTTCAATGGGCATTGCAGTGTACTGGGACACGAACACGTGTAAACCAATCAATATTGCAGGTAAGCTTTCTCGCTCATTCAGTAGGAAAAACCTCTTTGTGTAAATCATACAAACAGTATTATACTGGGTACCACACAGTGACCATTGAAAAAATCCAAAAACTGCAACTTTGGTTTTGGTGGGTTTGGTGTTTCGGGCGCTCGGATCTCAGCAATTTTCACGCTTTTTTTACAAGCGAGAGGTTAAATGAAAGAGCAAACCTAGGCACCAAAAGTATATTTCAAAAACTTTCAAATGGGCTGACTTTGGACAATACTGATGAAAAATGCGAGATACTGTTGGTGCCAGGTGTATATTATAGATATATATATATATTAGATATATAATAATTATATATATAATATAATATATATTTATTATATATATTGTGCCGATGGACTACTTTGTTCATCTGTGCCTGGCTTCTGACTATTTTGTAAGTGGTCATCAATTTTCACACATTTTAAATCTGGATGTTACAGGGTTCAGCCAAGAAAAAGGTTGTTGCCCTTCTTTTTGCCTGGAAATGGAGTCTTTTTTGTTCCTTGTTAGGTTGACCCTTGACCAATGGATTTAAGTATCTCTTTGTCTATGGTCTCTCACCTTTGCCATCGCCTCTTTTATATTGCATTGGTGTTGTAGTAAATAGTTAGGATTTGTCCGAAACGTGTGCATTCTTCTCTGTTTAGGAATGCCATTCTTTATTTTGACTGGGTTCAAAACTATTATAACATTTCGACCATTATATGATCCAGGGCTACGCAGGAACAGAATTTACGTATGATATATATAGGATATAAATATAGATAAAGAAGAGAGATGAAGAGAGAAAGAGAGGAGATAGAGACAGAGGAGAGATAAAAGATAGATAAAAGAGAGAGAGAGAGAGTGAAAAAGATAGAGAAATATATAGAGCGATGATACGATAGATATAGAGATAGAGAGAGAAAGAAAGGAGAGAGAGAGAACTAGTATAATATAAATAAATATATATTAGATATATAAATAAAATATATATATACATAAATAATATATAGATAAATAATATAATAACTAATAAATATATATATAGATATATATATTTATTTGTGGGTGTATTGTGTGTGTGATTGAAAACCAATATCCGAATAATTTATTAAAAGGAAAGAAAGAGGGCAGCATATGACCAATTTGCCACCCAAACTATTACTCGATTCGCGCTGATATGAGGAAGCTGGGGAAAAGTTTGGGTCATATCCATTAGGTGAATAGGGGGAAGAAGCATTTTTTTTAATCTATCCAGAAGTCGCTTCGCTGCCTAACAACCCGAAAGTGAATTGAAATGAAAAGGGCCAAGTACAAAAACTGAATTTTGTTCACTGTACTTTCCTGAATGAATTTTTGTAGTTTAATACAATTGATTTATAAATCATTCGCATCTACTTTCAATGGACTGTGACGGAAAAAACGATGTTTAGGAATAGACGTTTTTCTGCGGTCCACTTGCGAAAAACCGCTATATATCTTTTAAATGTTTACAGATGTTAAAGAATTTTGATTGCAAGTGTTTAAGAATATGGTATTAGAATTAATGAATTAAAAAATGATATTAGAAATTAAACAGAGTAAGGATGTGAAAATAATAAAAATTTCTGCTGGGCCAACTCTAACATGGTATGTTCAGAATGTTTGGTCCGTTTACAGTGTTATAAAATGTGAACACTGACAAAGTTCCCGAATTTTTATGGCGATCGGTTCATTAACAAATTATGTTTGCGGTTTTTTTTAGGTTTAGGCCAGGTTGTCATATTCAAAATATTCCATTCAAGTGATTCAACTATTAAGAACTCGTTGGACCATCTTTGAATGCGGTATTGAATATTGTATTAGTCGTATAGTTTTAGTTTAGGTAAAGTATGAAAGTAATGAGGCACCCCATACACCTGTGAGGACAGCAGCGGGAAAAACCATTGTCACATATTCAGAATCAATAGCCCACCTGCCTCATACAGGTGTAGTATTTCACATATTAACATTACATTACATTACAAGTGACTCCTCTGTGTTTTGACCATGAACTTGTCTATCGGACCGTTAGTAGAACACACGGTATTAAGAACGCACAGACTAGGCGGGCTACAAAGTTTAAGTGCTGCGCGCCCTCTCAAAATAGCTCTCACCCGTAAAAAGTAAAGGTTGTCCCATATAAGCGCGAATCGAGTATAACTCAACTCTGTAAAAAAGGTATGTCGTCGATTAGTTTTAAAAAAAGGGGAAAAGGTTGGTGCATTCTAACATCCACAGGGAGGCTGTCCAACGGGAGCTGTAATGGTAAAAGTACGGTACCCATACCATGGAAGAAAGAGAATAAGAAAAAGGATGGACCCCAAGCACAAAACGACGTCCACCCCTGAATGTAATCTGTTTATCCATGACCCGCACAAAAGGAAAGGGATTCAAAACGACTCTTTGATCGTAATTCCTTTGCCGAAATCAATGATTGGACGAGCAATCAATACTGGAGAATTTTTTGAAAAAACCTCTATTTTATATACGAAACAAGTAGAAGGGTAAAAGGATATGCAGTATTACACATTGTTCCGGCGTCACCGGTGTATTTAGTTGGCTTGTTTTCCTAATACGCAGTGTTTGTTTGTACATCGTGATGAGATTTAAGTGCCCCAAGATGCCCCCAGTGTGGGAAAATAAGATGACTGCTGGTGATGAAAGTTGACTAAATTTGAACGTGTTGACAGGGGGGTCTTGGATTTCCGTTTGGGCACCCTGCTCGTTCCAGGGGTTCTGAAAGTGACCCCTACGGGACCAATTTTCAGTTTAATATACCGGCCCCCTAATGGGACAGTTTGGTGAATTATACTATTTTCATTGAAAATATAACCTTAACGTAGCTCAGCCAGGAATTATGATCATTAACTGTGCTATTTTAAATTATTTTTCGCTAGTATTATCCCCGTTATATACTCCATTTTGCAATTCCCCTAAATGTATTATAAACATTTACTTGTATGCAGAATATTTTTGATATTGTAACAATTAATTTTTCACTGTAATGCAGTATTTACATAATTATTATCATATATCATGTTGTTTTTGCGTATTCTATGATGAACAAATAAAATTGATTGAAGATTGAAGATAATTTGCAGTGGGATTATACCCCTTGCGGGGACTGTTCTCAATACATGTTGAAAAGATACACATTTAAAATATACAATATACAAGAAAAATGACACTTGCGCTTCTGCAAGAAAAAAAAAACATATGTTTGAGTATTTTCTTCGCAGCATTCATTCGCGTGGTCCGATTCGCTGATTCCCGATGCCTGAAATCTGTACGCAAGGGAAAACAACCCAGAAAATGCGAATTTTTCCTCGGAGGGGCCACTTGGAGGTATGAAAAGTGGGTCGTTGTGCTTCCTTCTTATATCTTTTCTTCCATGCCGACATAGTCTTACTCGTGACTGAATACAACAAAATTAAGTCAAAGAGTCAAAAATGTTTTAACTTGCGGAGTGGCTTCAAAAGTGGATGGATAAAAACCTGAAGGACTCTATAAGTTATAAGAAGAAAAGAAAACAGTTACTCCCGGAACAGTAAGTGTTCCAAGGATTATGAACTCCATTCAATTGCAGTTGTAGTGTTGCGAGTAGAAGGACAGTAGTAATGCCTAAAATACCAATTTGTCCTTATTTAGTCTTTGAAGACTTAGTGTAGTTAGGGGTTAGATAGGAACCTTACTTGCTGTATGCCGCAGACATGCAAAATTGATTTTATGATTTTTTTTCGATTTTGACTTAAGCAAATCACGAGAGTGCTTTAATTAAATGAACAGTATTTCACATGATGACAGGCCCTCTGAATGCTAACATTGGGATCCGTCTCGAAGCAGTATCAAGACTGGACGTAGCTCGAGTTTGCGATGTTGTAAGTTACAGATTTTTTCGCGTTCGTGAAACTTGGACGTAGGCTACGTGTGTCCTACGAGTAAGCGAGATTTACGATTAAAACTACGCGTGGTCATGAGAACACGTAGCACACTCGTAATAAGATACCAACCCCCTTAAATGTATTTCAGAGCAGGATGTCGTTGATGCATATAGGGTATCACCCAACTTGATATACAGGGTTTATCAAGATAAACACAACAAAATTATTCCTAGAAGATTGCGTTAGGTTACATCAAAGTGACTAGTAGCACCTTAAGGGCAGTGTCAACCCTAGTGCTTTTGTTTTTACACGAATTTCTGATTTTTGCACCATTTTAAACATCAACCTGTGTTCTATCGTTACCAACAAAGGTTATCCAATGCAGACAATCCTGAGTTGTATTTTTTTGCCGATTTAAAACTGCTATTTGACCATTTAAAGTCACAAAAACCACATGGTCTTAACGGCGGGAATTTAAGCACATTACACGCCGTCAGGCGCAAGGGGCAGCATCGCGTCGCGTGGTGAATTTTTGCTGCGTAATAAAGCGTGCGCGTGTTTTAATGTACTTTTGTAATTTATTTAAGAAAGAGACGGCTTGAAATGGCGTGAAAAGTCACTTTTTTTACTAAAACACGGATTTTCTCAATGTTCAATTTTCGCAAAATTTGGCATATTTTCAGACAAGATAACTCCAAAAATACCGAAGTAAAAGGTAAGGTTTAACTTTCCTACGATAGCAATCGGTCTTCTCTAGGGACGGTTTTCTCAATTTTTCATTTTTCGATTTCTAACTAAAGATATTCTCCAATATATACTTAAATTTTGGAAAAGAAAGGTAAAAATCACACTTTTTTGACATTTTTCCTTATATTTCGAAAAGTAAGCTCTATTTTAAAAAAATGAAGAAACCGTCCCTAGACAAATTTGTCTTGATTCTAAAAAATAACATAAGAAATCATGAAAATCCAAATTGTTTTTGTTATGCTGTCTGAAAATTTTGGGGCAAAATCATGTTTTTTTAGTATTTTTCTCAAAATACAGAAAGTTTTACATTAATCTGATGCCATCATCGGGTTCACCGTCCAATTTTCTTTCTAGAAATGTATACTTTTACATACAATAACCAAATATTTGCAAAGTTACAAACCAAAATAGATACTCGGAAACTCAAGGTTAACACTGCCCTTTACGCCGCGACAGATCGAGAAATGTATTCAGTTCATTTCACAAAGGAAGCAATTTTGAATTATATCTTTCTGCTCTCCTTGAGCAGTGAGAAGCTTTTGATACATAAAGGCATGAAGGTGTGTTTGTATTGTTCCCCAATAATAATGCTGAGGGAACCAGGGCATATTATATTTTCCCTATCTTCGCCGGAATAACGAGATAGTATGTCATTTTGGCCGACCTACTGGCCGACCTACTAAATCAGTAGAATCAATACAAGGCGATGCAAGTTGAAGTACGATGAATGAGATGTTTGAGGGTTCGTTTGATCAAGAAAAAGCTAAGAAACCGAGACATATTACCTGCTTTTGTCAGTACGAGTATGGTATGACTCTTTGTCTCGTGATTGAGTTTGTGCGGGATGGCCGACCATACGTATTAACGAGTATCGTTATTATTTCCAACTGATACTGTTCAGATAGTACATGCCCTTGTATCATGAAAGGTACAGCCTGTCTACAAATATGGTACAATCAGATAAATGCTTTTTTGAGACATGAAATCGGGTATTAAATTACTTCAGACTGATATAAATATTACGAAACACGCTTTCTAATGCTGTTTATTTCATCTCTTTTGCTTTTGGCAATCTTGAGTTACACTTAATTAACTGCAGTGAGTTCAAATTACTCTTATGCCACACTTACGCAATGTACAACTCATTCAAATATGTTGCATTTGATCTATAAGTTTGGTCGTAATCATCTTCTTCTCAGCAATACAGAATGTTACAAATTTTAATTTTGTTTTTGTTGCCAGTATGATGATATGGAGTACAGCTTTTTCCAAATTTCACCTGAAATTGGCCAATAACTTCACCCTTGCACTTGCATGTTTCATGATACTTATAAGATGACCCTCTTCAACCGAGTTGAGGCAATTTAACAGCGGTGATTTCTTTTTTTCATGCAGAATGCCTTATACATGCATTTCAGATTTCAACAGCCACTTCTTGAAGGTCACTTAATATCATGCAAATCTTTTTCTGACCTTTATGAGTTGCTTTATGAAGTATAATACCTTCCTTGAATACGGAATCCGTTTAGAAAACAGTTGCGTTTTGCACCATTTATGTTTATACAACACCATGGAATGTAATTCCTTACAATCCATGAGGTCTGTATCGAAACCGAATCGACACCATTCATGATTGCCTTCTGGCATGAAACTCCGAGTCACGACTTCTATTCCAGGAAGGTGTATACTTTGAATATTTTTATAAGCTCTGCTCTATGGCATTGAGCACTTTTCTTCAAAAGATAGTCTAACCACGAATATTGTTGTTGTACACGCCCCCGTTTATCGGTTGAGCATTTTCTGACTATCACTGAAGAGGTATAGACTAATTTCCTTGAATGGATTTGGTTTCTTATACAACACCATGGAATGTAATTCCTTACAATCCATGAGGTCTGTATCGAAACCGAATCGACAACATCCAGTCGTCTGACGATTGCCTTCTGGCATGACACATACATAACAACATACTATACAAACACAAAGGTAAAAATGTTAATTACAGAATTTCAATATTAAAAATATAAAAACAAACAAAAACAAAATGTATACACTCATGTCCAATAAAGAGATCAGTATAGGACAAACACAGCCACGTTCAGACATTCACTGCAACAACAATGAATACAAGATATAAAACAACAAAAACAGAACAACAACAACAAAGCCATCGGAAAACACAATAACATAAGTCAATACTTAAAACATTAAGACACTAAAATTTAATTTAAAAATACTTTAAATGCCTTAAGTGACGTTGCTTGCCGCTGATCATTACTTAAGTGGTCCCAATCCAGTGTCCCAAGATACTGGGAAGTACGTTTGCCAGGTGAGATATTGGGCTCGGCTGAGACAAAGAGCCAAGTTGTTGGGTAGACGTTTCATATAGAAGTCCCATGGATGCAAATGAGGTATTGCCATTCATTCCGTCAAGCGCTACTGTACAACGTCATACAGCGCGTGACGGAATCCATTGTAATACCTCATTTGCATCCATGGGACTTCTACATGAACGTCTATTAGTTGCTGAGGCAAAAACTGCACACATTCTATGAACTCCATCTCGTGGGATGGTTTTTCAAGATGGGCATTATTTAAGCATATCAACAAATGTTGTTCTGGGATGAGCACCCAAGAATTCACTTCTACCCAGTCGATTGTGAAACTGATTTTAGCAATTATTGAATTTTTCACTTATTAAGAGATAATGAACATCAAGAAAAGGCTGGTAATCTTTGACGTGTATCAAATAACATAAAATTGGGTTTTCTTAACATTCAAAGTGAGGTAGACGTTTCGTATCCCTTACGCCCCAAGAGGAAATGACTACCAACCTGACCATCACCACAAAAAAGGGAGGCAGCGTTATTTGTCTGGTTAGATCTGTTGCAATTTCCCACTAAACACAAGGAGGGGTCTGATCAGTGATTTTTGAAAAGTTGCAAAAAAAATGGCATTTAGGAATTTCAGGGGTATAGAAGTCCCAAGTATATAAATGAGGTAATTTGCAACTGATTCCGTCATGCGCTGTATGATGCTGCACAGTAGCGCAGGACGGAATCAACTGCAATAACTGCATACTTGGGACTTCTACATGAAACGTTTACCAAAACTTATATTTTGATAGCCATCCAGAGACTTGATCGAGACCATATATCATGTCATTTTTGAAGATCATGTGGAGAAGACTTACTAAAAATTATAATAGTATCGTCAGCATACATGGTTATTTCCCACTGCAGAAACAGCTGACGGAAGGTTATTAATAAAAAAGAGAACAAAAAGAAGAGGTCATAAAATGGAGTCCTGAGGTACCCCAACGTCAATATTCGCGAACTCTGAAAGATGATTATTGATTTGATTTGCCTGTTGGCCACCGCTCATATAAGACTCAAACCACTTCAGTTCAGTTTCACCGCTCCGGCATTATTCAACTCAGACAGCGGAGTCTTGTGGTCGACTGTGTTTGTAAGCGCTTCTTAAAGATGATAAAATGGCACCCGTCACCTTCCCAGCATTCATATTGCTAAGGATATAATCAGACACGTCCCCGACACGTCAAGAACTGCTGAATCGAATGCATTGGTCGAAAGCCAGATTGCTGATGCGCAAGATAATCTTTACTTTGTAAGAAGGCATAAAGCTTATCGTGAAGGGTTTTCAAATATTTTAGAAACAAGACGGAGTATCCAGATATAATTTGTAATTTCGATGCAATCCCCACCCTTAAGAATTGGAACGACTTCGGCCTCCTCGGAACGCAATATGAGTCGTACACAGAAGCTTTGAATCAGCTGGATCTCCAAAGCCTGACAGAAGATCACATCTGTGTCTTCAACTTGCGCTTGAATGTTATGACTGAGACAGATACTCCGAATGGTTCCAAGTAATAATAAGACCCATAGGATGAATCTCAGACACACTCTCAAATATCAGGAGCCCAGGTTGAAAACCAAAAGATACAGACAGTCCCATCCCTTATCTCATTAGTCGTCATTAGAGAAGCATTTAACCATGATAATTGGTCATTCTTTTCGTGACGGAGAGGAATTCTGTCACCTGATTTAAAGGCTGACTCGGAGATTTCGAAATATAATTTTCTGGTACAAGTAATTAAAAATAGTCATCTAGAATTAAAGCTAGTCACCTGAAATGCTTAATTCCAAAGTTAGAGATGAATCGGAGTTTCCGTTTTCATGCAGTAAACATTTATGCACAGTATAACAGTGCCATAGGATACCGTGTATAACAAAAATTCCGGATCCGGAATTTTATAACAAAGTTGCGATTTTCTATATGAAGGACTTCGATTTGAGCTTAGTTATTTCACACAATGATTAGTACATGGACAAGCATTATATATATATGCAAAAAACACAACTTATTTGAAAAATGAGTGCGCCCTCATCGGGAAATCTCTGAGTCAGCCTTTAATGTGTGTTGGGATCTTCAATCTTGTAGTCCCGTTTTAATGTTATGGGTTCTTTTTTTCATTCGCAGACTGTTTCTTTTAAATTAAGAGTACAATAGTTCCTTTTCAGTTATGCAAATTATTTAACTGTTGCATAACTTTGTATTTTAACATATGTATTTTAGAAATAAATGTAATTTAAGTATTTGCCTTTAATTTAATTATTTCTTCATGTATGAGTATTTTTTAATTTTCACATCTTTAATGTAATCTGTTGTTTGTAATTCAGTTTTTTTCTGCGAATTGATCTTAACAAATATGAAACGAAAAGTATAGAGATAGGTGGATTGTTTACGTCTGCGGGTCTATCTATGTAGCACTGCCTCATGTTGTCCCTGAAGTCTTCTTCTCAATAACTTGTAACATAAACTCATGCCTACCACTCCAGGTACTACTAGTAATTGAAATCTGTTTCCGTGATTATACAGGGTGTATCCAATAGAAGTGAACTGTTATGAAAATACATGTAATTCAAAAAATATGTGGTATTTGGTCAACATGCATCCAGCATCTTTTACTTCAACAAATGCAAAATTATTAAAGGGTGGACAATTATTAAGGAATTTGTGACTATTTCGCTCTACCAGAACACCTGTGAGCTATCATTTTGTCCAATAATAATAATAATAATTAATAATTATTAATAATAATAATATTATACTGGCTTTTAAAGCGCCATTCCGATAAGATCACGGCGCTGTGCCTATTATTATTACGCTTGCCGTCAGAAATCGTCACCAATCATTTATTCACCTAGGCTGGCAGCATGGCCAAGCACACAATCCTTTCTTGCACAGATGTAATACCCCAGAAACAGCTTTTTTTTTGTTACCCGAATATCGATAGGGTCGGCGAAGCAAGCAAGCGGGGGTTAAAGTGCCGGGCCCAAGTGCACAACACATTGTCCATAATATTGCCAAAAAGAAATAATCTAAAATGGCAGTCAAATTTCAATTTTTGACTAAAAATGGTTTTAAAATGGTTTGTATTTTACATGAAAGTTGGAAGTCATTTTGCATTGTCCTGCTGTTTGTAAGAGAATCGATAGCTATATACATGCAGTTCAGTAACAAACGTTTTGGAGCAACGAAATAATCCCCACATTACAGTTAAAGTGATACATTACTGTAATTAACGCAAATGTTAGCCATCTTTAATTCTTCTACGCGCAATTTTAAGAAACCAATAATCAGCCATATAATGTTTTCTTGTAGAAGCTCAATAATAAGTTAAAAATGCACACGGGCTTTACAATTAATGATATCATTAAGAGTAAAACTTAAATTTATTGAGCGTTTGTGGCGGTCATTTGAATTCTTTATCATTTGACAATTGTCCTTGTCAAAAGCAAGACATATGTGTGTGTAAAATTTAAATGGGCATCATAGGTTTTATGTGCGTTTTACAACGGAAATACATGTTTTAGCCGATTGTAGAAGAATCTTGTTTTTAGTAAAAATCAGGGGGGCCCAAAAGGTATTTTAATGGGATAAGCACTGCGACTATGCAAGAGAAATAAAAACTGTGGAAATATCTTTTTTAACCCTTATACATCAAAGAGAAGTATGTACAACTCAAATAACTACTTAAAAAAATAGTGAAAAATGAAAGTATTGAAGTATATGCATACCGTCTCCCGCAAAGACATAATATAGCAGCGATGGTCTCAAAATCTACACTACTAACAGCTGGTTGTGGTTTACACCAGACAGACTAAACCAATGATCAATATGTTTGTGTTTGAGGTAAACAAATATTATGTTTATAAATCTTCGGATATCCACAGGGAAGGCTTTTTTTGATTCTCAAGTCGGAATTTTGATACGCAGTCTTAGAATTTACAGAATCAAAACAAAAAGTTTACTGGCGTGTCTTGAATACACGGATTTCAAGCAACCACTTGCCGGTTATGTCTGCACATAATACCCAAATAACGAATTTTGGGGAGTTTTTCGATGTTTCGGATTAGGGGGGGGCAAATCGGATGCTATCCCTAGTTTATCCAAATAAAAAACTGTGAATATGTGACAGGAAAGTAGTTTAGTTACGACCTGGGATGTACCTGTTACGAAGGAAGTTACGGCTATAAAAGGCACTATGGTTACGGTAATTTTGAGAGAGTTTAGAAAATTGCGTTTTGTTAATTAGCTTCTAAGGTCAAAAATATATGAGGTGTATGGACAAGTTGGCAACGTATGATTTAATACTACGTAAATTTCACTCGAAAATGTTAAAGGAAAATCTATGGTATTTGATATTAAACATGTTAATTTCGTGAATGTGACTTCGTCGAACATGGTTGCTTCATTATATGGCTTTTAGTGTCTGTAGGTATGCAATTTGTTGGATGCTACGGCTGGTAAGTAAAAGTAAAATCTACCAACCATGCCGCAAGGTGGTAATTTATATTCATTGGTTTTGTGGTGATTAAAATTGCAGCGGAAAATATACGTGATATACGAATTATACCCAAGCAGCATTAGAAAAAAATATTCTGATGTAAGGAAAAGGATAATTTGGGTTTTTCTGCATCTGCTGGAAATGTAATGTAATGTTTCGAATCTTGTCCCAATCTTTGGCAATTTACCAGGGCGTTGATTACGCGAGGGTCAAAGGTCGCTGGTTGTACAGAGGTCAAACGTCCAAATTCACAGACAAACCTGGTATCACGGTTACTATAAAGCAGGGCCGAAGTAGCCGACCAATTGCGTGTATATACGCGTATGTCAAGGTTTGTCAACTAGGCACGGCGCGGACTGTAATGGTTTCAAATGTGTCATTATGGGCGGGCATGTTCGAAACAAAATATGATTTTAAAAGGTCAAAACATGCCCATTTGACTCGGGTTTTCGACGCACGGACAATAATTCACGTAAGTAAAACTTTTATATTTCACGAAGCTTTAAATGTCAACAGAATATTTTCACGGCCCGCGCAAATTGGTCACCCTTATTCTCCCAGAATATAAAGTGTTATCAGGCTTAAACAGTAAAATGTATAGTTGTCATAGCTACAAATCACAAATAAAGTCGTGGGGACAGATAAGGCGACCAATTGCGCGTCTGACGTAATTTGACAGTGCAGAAGAAATATCGACCGTGAAGAATAACCTGTGAACATTTAAAGCTTATTGAAACAAAAAGTTTACTTACGTGAATTATTGTGTCCGTGCGTTGGAAACCCGACTCAAATAGGGCATGTTTTGACATTTTAAATCATATTTTGTTCGAACACGCCCCGCCCATATTACACATTCAAACCAATTACAGTCCGCGCCGCGCCGATTGACAAACATTGACATACACGCAATTGGTCGGCTAATTCTGTCCCTGACTATAGCTTGCACTCATGCAGGTTCTGATGTCACAAAGGTCAACAACCTTAATCATGACCTTTGCTCTTATTTGAGATAAGTAACTGGCCGATTCCAAGGAAAAGTATATCGCTGCCTTTTTACCTTCTTTAAAACCTATAAATTACGATACGTCTGTATTGTATTTAGTTATAGCATCCAAAATTATGATTAAAGTTTAAATTAGCGTATGAGATGTATGCCTTTGAACATTACACACTCGCATCTGCTATCTTTGTTTTGACAACATGCTTAAAATTCAAAATAACGGCCAATAAAAAAAAAAAGTAAAGGGGACGGACCTGTGTACACATGAACGGAGTGCCCATCTCTCTTTCGAAGCGATTGGGCCAGACTCCACCATTATAATGTTGCTGTAATGGGATCGCCACACCTCATCCACAGCGAGTCTGTTACCTTCCCAACATTGAATAATGCCGGTACCCATTTATACACCTGGGTGGAGAGGAGTAATTGAGGTAAAGCGCCTTACTCAAGGACGCAACACATTGACCCCAGCGGGGCTCGAACCCACAAACTTTGGCGTGCGGGACGAACGCTGATCCACTGGACCACATGTGCCCTCGATGACGGCCAATACATTATGAATATTGTCAATATGTAGGCTTTAATGATCTTAAAAGGCAGTCATATTGGCTGCCATCTTTAATGGTAAGCATGTTAACAAACTTGAAATGTCAGATATTAGTTCATACTGGGTATAGAGCCCAGAATTATGCCTCTATCGCAAATATTTGATGTGTTATGGTCAATTGAATGCTTTTGGGTCATTTTGGATTTCGGGGTGGCCATATTGGATTTGATGGTAATGATGTGATCAAATGACATCCAGAACCCGTCCAGTAAATTCCCCGTGCTTTAAAACATGGATATAGAGCATAAAATTATGATCATTTGGATGAATTTGAGAGTTGTGGCAGCCATATTGGATTTCTAGAAATGCCACTGCACGAAAGTTGCACACAAAATTATTGGCTTAGGCCTCTAAACTAATTGGATCGAATAGAACAATCTGACTTCTCTACTCCATTTCCACGCCTGCGCCCCACAATCCTCCTGACATGACATCATTTTTACAAGAGAGTCCAATACTTTTTCAAACACGGTGTGAAGCAATATAGTGCCGTTGGACTCATAGTTCCGGCGTCCATAGACATAACGTAATAAAGCTTTAAACAATGTTGCGTCAGATCAACTGAATCGATTGCCCCTATTGTTTCACCATTTTTGTTCCCAGACCCAAGAGTACGGCGGGACATAGTTACTTCTATACAACCGGGCGCTCGCAAATTACATGATATACCGCTGAGGCCTGCGGGCAGATTGTTTTGAGAGTTAATTTAGCTGTTGCGCGTTAGGTTCGCTTGAACCTTTCATTAAATTTTTCATGGAATGGAATGTGGCTCTATATTGGAGGCCAAAACCTCAAAAAATTAATCATGTTACTTCCAATCACTACCAACTACGCCACCTTGATTTTTTGTAGTTTTTCATGATAATGACAAGAATTCAGAGGTGTGCTAATTAATTTTTGTTTCGGTCACCTTTTCACCTACACAAATGTGCAAATGTCAAATTTGCTTGTTTCCTAGTGGGCTTCCAAACCCGCATAATAGAAAGACGCAACTGTTCGTGATGCACAGTATGACATATGTGTATCTATCAAAATATAGTAACAATTATTTCCTAGAAGTTCTTTTCTTTCTTTACAACGGCTAAGCAAATTAGTACACAACAAATAGCTTTGGGATACTCTTTTGGAGTGTACATTCATACTTTCAAGTATAATACTTGGAGGTATTTGAATGGATTCTGTTACACGCATGAAGTTTTAATCCATTTCCGATTTTTTCCATACCAATTTCCGAAAAATAGGTTTAAGAATATCACAATATACGACTCTGTTGACACACTCTATAAGTAAGGACCTAATAAAGTGGTTTTCCAAAATATTTGAGGTCCCAACCGGGTTTACCGAACCGCCTGGCCATGTTTAAAATCAACTTGTTAATCTAGCAAAACTGTTTTAAAATGCACGTACCTGTTGACACTTTTTGTAAATTAATTGCACAATTAATATTACCAGATCAATGGAATTTTATTGGTCTCTTAATGGTAACTTACAGTCTTTGATGTCCTACTCCGTACCGTCAGTCGTAAGATCTCATTTCTAGATGATATGCATTTGCTCTATTTACTACAACCCGTTTCTTTGCTGAGTACGGCTATATCCCCTCAGCTTCAAGGTGCCCCCAATTCACGCATTGGTACACGGTAAAGTATAGTGTTTGAAGTTCCCAAAACAGCTCAAAACCAGGATGTAAAGCAGTAGTATCTAGTGGCAGACGTGTTGGGCAAAATACGATTTGAACAGTCCAAATAAGATTTGTCGCAATCACAATGTGCCCACTGATTATGGTTACACAATCTTAAAAATTTCCAGTTATTTTTAATACAAAATTTTTTTGGGCTCAAAGTCCCTTTTCAAAATTGTTTCTGAACTTGTTCTGCATTTCCGAACTTCAGAACATGTAAAAATCATTGTTCAATAATGTTCATTACCTGGATATTAAACTATAACCCAAACTATCAATTTAGATGAATTAGTTGCTTCCAAATTTTACACTCATCGTTAACACAACATTCAAGTGTTAATTTAAATATAAATCAATGCACTAATGGGTGCAACTGATAACCATAGTTAACCACCAAGCTTCACCATAATTTGCATGGTTTTATAAATTTCATCAAATCTTTCTTTCTTATTTACAGTGAAAATTTGCCACCTTTAAAACAACAGTAAAAAATTCTGAAAAGAAACCCCCTTTAGAATATGCAAATTCTGAAAGAAATCCTTTAAATGCCTAAACTGACCACTACATTGTACACTTGAAGTAAAGTTAAGTATTATATTGTTACTTACAATTTCACTGCCATATTCTTAGCTCTGTAGACGACGAGCTCCACATGCAAGCTGCGTCTAGCTATGGTCCTCTCCTGATTGGTGACTGCTGCTTCATACTTCATTCATCCAGACTATAGCTAAATTTCTGGGGTCCAAGTACAAAAGCTTCACTCATCATTCGCCAGATAATTTATAATTTATATCTTACTGGCCCAGGCTTATCAGGCAATTTATATTGCAACCTTATGCAACCTGCACCCCATGATTGAAAATAACCAAATTGCTCGTCCCCACAGACTAATTGATGGCCGACTCAATCCAATTATGTTCAAGCGGAGAGTGACTAAAATCTTGCTACAGCCAATTCCTCATGCTGGCTGGCTAAGAATTTCGGATATCCACTCACAACACAAGATACCAGCATGGTTGTAACAATACTTTGTCATGCTTCCATACTTAATGCACGTGGTTAACAGTGTAGCTCACCTGGGCACTCAATCACCCACGCAGGCAGAACAATCAAAAGCAGGGAAGACTGACCTTTTGGCGTGTAAATGGAACCAAATACATTTCATAATACATTGTGGTTCACTATAGGGCAAATGAACCTAGAGTTCACACTACTGTGTTAATATAAACCTCTAGGGTGACCAAAATAGATAGAGTGAACACAATAGTCGAGCCCTAATTCTGAAGTACTTTATATCTAAAATAAAATATTATATCTCCTAGGCCACACCTCGAAATCCACGTGGCGGCCAAATGGCCGCCGTTTTGGCTAACCACAGTAATTTGAGGGTAATGTCCTATGTGGGCCTTCAATCAACCTGGTTCATCATTGAAGATAAATTGTATTATCTACATGATGATATCAACTTTTGAGGGTTTCATCGTTTATCTACCACGGTTTTGGGGCTAAAAAAGCATATTTTTGCCATTTCTTTCAAAAAAATGATGCGGACGGAAATACGTTCTCCCCCAAATCAAAAGTGTTCTTCATAATTGGATCAAGACTCCTCAGGAATTTGCCCTCCATATAGTAAATGCATTTTGTGGGAAAAGCACAGGATCATAGCTAGTTTTAACTTAAAAGTTCTGTGGTCACATGAATGGGGGCTTAAGCACCAAACACGCCATTTTGCACAGTTCTCTAAACACATGAACACATGTTGTGTGACAATATTAGAAAATGCTATAATGACAGTTTGAGTCACCTAACAATAGTAACATGTTTGATTTCGTTTGTTGCATGGCCTTGCTGATTCAAGTTTTTGCGGTAACCTCTAAATCCAAATGGCGGCCAAAATGGCCGCGGCTTTGACAAAACAATGTTGTTAAGGACAACGGGTTGAAGAAAGCCTCAATCAGCACTGTGATTGGCCGTCATTTTAAACAAATAAAATTTTCTAGCAGGGTTCCATGCTGGGGGTTTTAAGGTGGTAATACATAAGAATTAATGCAGCAAAATTGATTTTTGACGTTTTTTACCAAAGGAGATCAAGAAAGAGGCATTTTTCTACATCAGTGAAAATTCTTATTCAGGAGGATTATTTCTTTTGTAGGACCCTATAAAATATGCACACTGGTGAAAAGGCCAGCTCTACAACCTATTCTTTAAAACAAGTTATAGCGCCCAAAGTAAACAGTGTACAATCACAAAACAGTTTTTAGCACATCTATATATGTAGGCTTAATGAATAGTACCTGTACTCATTACTGGACACATGTGGCTCCATAAAATTTTAAGGTTTTGTACTATCTAGAAGTACATAATAGCATCCAAATGGCAACCCCAGGAACCCAAAATGACTGCTGTTTCACTTGAAAAACGTAACTATTTTACATGAGCTCTTAAATAGAAACTCTACGTAACTGCTTGAAGCATGCTTACCTGTTACAAGTTTGGCTCATTTCAATATGCTATTTGCCAAAAAGTTTGATAAAACTAGATTTTGAAGGTGCTACAATATTGCCCATACTTAGGCAATACATACAGGATGAAGCATATTCATTTTGTCCTTTATCTCCATTCTATATTGGTTCTTCCCAAGTATAATGCTAAGAAACTACTAAGACATACTTAGTAAGATACCATCTTGTCCGACTCTTATATCTGTGAAAGTTTCTTGGACATTTGAATGCTCTGACTCGTTCTCAGGATGAATAGCTGCATTGATAGGTTGATTCTTGCACTCCTTCGGAGATGTGCAAATCCCTGTATATTTCATTCCATCTACTTGGTTCCATTGGTATAAGTGCAATCAGCATTTTATCCCCTAAAACAACATGTCATCCCCAAAACACAGATGGTCTGGTAGTATGTCCATCCAATCAGTTGATTTTCACGTGGAGGCTGTGTTACACTTCATACCATGCCGCGTGTGGAAATGGAAGAGTCTTCAAAGCATGAGGTATCATCTTTAGTAGCCACAATATCCAAACTTTCCCTCTGTCCTCGTAAGCAGACATATTATCACTGCCTGTTCAGTAGATAGCTCCTATAATCCCATCACACGGCGATTTTCAAAGTTTTGTTCGAAAACAAAAAAAAAACAATGGCTGATGACAGTGCTAGATGGCATCTTGAGTCAGAAAATATACATTTACTTGAAATCCATCCGAGTCCGAGCCACAGCAGCTGTGCAATCCCATGACTAGGGTGTCCAGAGAAAATATTACTACAACCCTAGGCTGGGGGTACCTTGAAGGAAGCAAGTGGGCCAAGGCAAGTTTAGTCTTTGCTCCGTTCCTCCCACTGATACGTTAACTCGGGAATTTCTTGGCATTTCATCATACCCGGTTCTGCTTTTGATTCAAGCATGTGGATCCCTATGTTGCAATAGATCACGTCTATCTATACTCCTAACATGCGTGTGATCCTTTCCCCTCTTCAATTAAGAAATTTGTCGAGGACTCCTTGAACTTTCTGCCTCTTAGGAACTTCTTTAAGCTGCTTGTCAACTCGTTTTTTTTTTTTGGGGCTAGCAATTGTCGTTGGGCTAGCGGCCTTCCACGGATTCCATTCTGGACTCGATCAGCATTTTTTTATTGATATTGTAAGGGTAAAACACAATTCATTCTGTTTGCTGATGCCTTGAGCCTTGGTTTCATTATGATTTTACTTATTTGCTCTGTAAGCAGGTCTCGGAAGATTTGGCAAATGACATCTTGAATTCCTATGAGAAAGGAAAGGAAACATGTCGCTCACCCAATTTGTCACCAGAGACTGCATGTTCGGCAGATGAACCGAACTCAACATGAAGAATTAGCAAATAATGCTGAACGCAGTGCACTCCTGATGGTGAGCAGAATAGCAGACCCATGCAGCTCAGACTAGCTTTTGTACGATACATTGCCAAAACTTGCGCTACGCAACTTCGTTTCAACGACCAAGCCAAAGAAGGGGTGGAATTTACTATGCGAGAGCGTTGTGCAAAAAAAGTGGCAGTCAATTGCAATGACCTATGATTTACATCGCTAAAGTTCTGAGTCATCCACTCAGACCACTGTCCTATTGCAAACATCAAGTCGTGCTTATGACATAGTTGGAGAAGTTGGTCAACCCCAGAGGAAACACCGAGCCCAGAACTCTTCAATTGTTATTTTGGATGCTTGGGCCATTATTTAGACTGTAACATTTGTTAATATTTAATGTTTGGTGATTTTGGCGGAGACATAATGAAATCACCATGCAACAATTCAGCCAGGCGTCAGGCAACAGTGGTGCATTGGGTGTGTGTACTACCCTACAATATCATAAAAACGAGAGTCCATAATAGAACAGTCGAAGACATGCAGCTTCTCCACAATAAGTGCTACCTCACCCACAGTTGGATAAGAAGCCTAAGAAGGTCCTAAGAGATGAAGTTCATGAATCCTTAGCAAATTTCTGAAGGCTGACTCAGAGATGTTGAAATAGATTTTTTTGTGATTAATTGAAAATAGTCAAGTGGAAATAAAACGTCACCAAAATGATTTTGAAACTACTTGGTAGTCTAGGTTGGTAAACATGATTGAAAATATTTTTCCCTAGAGGCTTTCCCTAGATGCTTTGTACATCACTTCTACCCGCAACAACTTTCAATTGGGACAAAGGAGCAGATATTCCCTCCTTAATTGAGGTAAACCTACTCAAGGATGCCTCAAAGGAACCAGAAACGTATTACTGGGGTATCCTTTGATCATATGGTTGATGGTTCATCTCCTATTTTTTCACTGGTGTATATAGAGGGTCCTTCCACCTTTGGATAACGCCTCTGCCGGGAATGGTAAATCCATTCCAAATATTTGGAGGCTTTCCTAAATCCAGAACGACATGCATGTGGATATGTATGCCCTAAAAGTATGGGTCACATTGAATAGCACAAGTACTTTGAGGTCGGGGTAGTAACTGATCTTACGAGAATACTACGAAACTAACACCTTTGTTTATTAGATTATTCATGATTGAGGTGAAAGACTTCTATCAGGTGCAAATCCTGACGTTTAGTTTCTCTTATGATATGATTCGCTAGAGTGTCGAAAGCTGAGCCTTCCAATTTGGATGCCTCGAGGGAAAGATTATTTTCTACTCATAGTCACGCTACATGTAATTTTTAAAGTTGTGGAGGCACATACGGAATTTTATAAACAAGTGGTGATTTTTCTATATGAAGGACTGTCTGACCTTAGCTATTTCACATAGGAACACGCCTTATGTTTATGCAAAAACATGATGTGTTTGAAAATTGAGGGTGCCCCTTTTGGAATCTCTGAGTCAGCTTTATGAAATAGTGGAAGTAATCTATAATCTATAAGTTGGAGGAAATTGCATGATCGAAGACTAATCCCGGCTGCACACATCTTCACTTCTGGTACACCAGCAGATGTTGTCGTAATACCGTCCCGGAGGCAAAGTTATTTTCCGTAGTGAACTTGTAATCTTCAAGCTATGGTGTAATTGCATGAATTAACTAGTGAAAAAATTTCGTAATAATTTTCCAAAAATTTTTTAAATGGGTTCCTTTGTGAAATTTTGAAAAGTTTCGGGGAAGGAACGGATGGAGGAAAAGGTCAATTGGGTGACAACGATGCTGAAAAAAGGAGTCTTAACAGCCTTACATACGTGTCCTTCCAAATGGGAGTCCCCCCCCCCCTACCCCGAGTTTTAGGAGGACATGTTGCGACTGTAATGCCGATTGCACTTCCAACGAATGTGGGTACAATAAAAACGGAATGAAAATGTACAGGGATTGCAATCTCGCAAAGGAGTGCAAGAAGCCAGCCTATATGCAGATATTTATGCTGTAGGTTTCCTTACATATATTTGGGAAGAACAATACAGAGCTGAGACAAAGGAAAAATGACTGGTTTCATTCGTTTGGGCATTGCATAAGTATGGTCACAATGTAACCAACTTCAAAATATAGTTATCACAAGTTTCTGGCAACGTGCAATATGTGAAGGTAACAACTTGCAGCGTTGAACCTATGCTACATGCATTACTTAATAGAGGTTCTATTTTAAAATCGTAAATAGTAAGGTTTTAAAGTGAAAACAAGCAAGTAGAAAGATTTGTATTTTGCTGTAAAATGACATACCACATGGTTATTGGAGGTTATCTTCAATATTATATCCTCTAAATATTAATTTGTGTCAAAACAGCGGCCATTTTGGCCTCCTCGTTGGGATTTAGATTCCTCAAAAAATCGAATCAGTAAGGGCCGTTGCAGCAACTGAAATTAAACATTTATTATAGTTAGGTGATCAAAAACTGTATATAGCATTTTCATATGTATTGACAAAATTTGTTCATGTGTTTAAAGAAGAAATGTGCAAAAAATGAACCCGTTTTTTGTGATTAAGACCCCTTCTTCTTGACACTAACTTTAAGTTTAAACTTGCTACTGAATCCTGTCGCTTTTCCCACCAAATGCCTATATATAGGGCAAATTTCCTGAGAAGGCTTGCATCCAAATTATGAAGAACAATTTTGATATCTGGGGAAAAAGTATTAGTTCCGCATCAAATCTTTTGAAAAAAATGGTAATTAAATAAAAAATATGCATTTTTGAAAAAAGAAAAAAATAAAGTGTATTTTTTTTTTTTTTTTTTTTTTTGATAACAATGAAACACACATGTGGTATCATCATGTAGATTAATCACAATTATCGTAAAATGACACCAAGAAACAAGGTGATTGGAGGCTCACATAGGACATTACCATCAAAATACTGTCGTTAGCCAAAGGGCGGCCATTTTGGCCGCCATTTGGATTCAAGGTGACCGCAACAAAATTTAATTAGCACACCTCTGACATTATTGTGTATTATAATATAGACTACCAAAAAATCAACGGTTGGCTGCTTGTTTGTAGGCTCTGGCAGAACTCAAAAACTAAGCATGATATTTTGATTTGGCCCTTCGCTTATATGGGTACTTGTTTCAGTATATTAGCGTGGTGGAATTTTTTAATTTAAACCCACCACTGCTATGCCCCTAATGCCCATCCTTTGAAAAGTACTATAGTGTGTGACCATGATGGGTTGAATATATTAAATCACAGTGAAGATGTCAGCATAATTCAGTAAGGAAACTTTTTTAATAAAAAAATATGGCAAAAATGACGAGTGATTGTAATGTATGTGAGGGGGTGGTAACCACCTCTTGGTAAACCGTTGTTACAAAAAGGCCGAGCTTGGTAAGACGAGGGTTTTAAGGGGCCGGGGGGGTGGGGGTTGGGAGGATGGCACCCCCAATAATTTTGGGCTCGAATACCCTTGATCCTCCAAAAGTGCTGTTGTAAAATTAACTTTTCTGTCCAGTGACTTCGGTGGGACTATTTATGGAGTATATAAGGTATTAGGGTAGGGTCCCAAATAAAACAGCTAATCGAAAGTTAGTTACCCACGTACATGATATCTGTTTACGAGTTTGTTCATTAAATATCATTATATTCGGAGTGAGTTGCCTTGCTAGAAAACAAATGCTGAAATGAGACATTCAGGAAGAGGGTGTCCAAAACAAAACTTGTACCATAAAAGCACCCCCAATTTGTTTTTAATAAACATTTTATGCAACTTATTTATACATAATTTAAAAAAAGTATTGTTTATTAGCTTTCGCTTTAAAACCGCAAACCCGTGGTTAAAATCGGGTCCCAAATGACCTAATAGTTGGTCCTAATGAATGAAATCTGGTTTGCTTTGGAACACGACTATGGCGGTTTTTACCATATATAACACGTCATCAAAACACAGTTATTGTGCGCAAAATCAAGTAGTCCGTGTAATACAAAAAACGAGATATATTTTATCCAATCATATCACTATATTAGACTTATTTAACCATAGGCATTATAATATCATTGTAATGTTATGACATGAGGGGATTTTATTTCATGCTTAATAACTTATTTTGGCTGATGTTACAAAAAGTTGGTCTCTCTTCGATTTGTATTTCAGACTGCAACAATTCGTAATTAACTTCCGAGACGCAGCGGAGAGTATGGGGAATAGTATGGCGATAATTGGATCGATCAAGACCTTTGTGGCCCCCCCCCCCCCCGGCCCCGGAGAAGCCAAAAATGAAAAAAAATGCAAAAATTGCTGCTTTTTTAGGCAAAAATTGATAAATCACACTCAAAGACACGGGAATTTGCCACCCCAGTCATAGTCTGTTTTCGTGAATGTTTAATGGTAACTTATATCTTTCCCAGTTGCTAGGATAAATTTGGCTGAAATTGAGAAAGGTCGTGCGTGCAAGCACTAATGTATTAATTACCAAACTTGGTCATTTCTTCAAAACATTCAATTTTTGTGTAGTTTTTGTAATATCATGGACACTTGGCAAGACAATACCAAAAACAAGCATTACCAGGTAATTATCTATTTCTATTTCACAAAATACTTCATATTATGAACAGTAAACATAACATTGCCATAATTTTTTTTCATGTGATTAATTCCGATGCTGCAATATTTGCATATTATTTTCATTTGAATAACCACATGGAAATTGTGGGTCTAATAAGTTATAATCGTCAAATAAATCCCAGCCTCTTTCCCTAAAACTTGAGCAAGTCTTTGGCGGAGTTGGCTTTTACATGTGGTTTGATGCTCGCCCACCAAGGAGAAAATTAAGTTTCCTTCATGGGGCAAATGGAGATCTTATAATTATTTACTGAAGGTTCTCACGGTTATCTCTTAGAATATTACCATCCGACAGATGTTAGTTTGGCCAATTGTTTTTAAATTCTATAGATATGGGTCAAGTGAGGTAAATATTACCACATAAACTGGAGTATACAACATGTACAAGACTAATACTCTC
>JAMKCH010049748.1:0-11539 GCA_023653785.1 Ophioderma brevispina | reverse complement strand
CAGAAAAGTTTAATAGGCCTACTTCATTGTGCATTAACCCTAACGTCTTTTGTAAATAGACGTGCGTGAAGTTTGACCTATAGAGCGTGAAGTTCGACATGTAGAGCGTGCAAGTTCGACCAATTAGAGCGTGAAGTCGACCAATAGAGCGTAAAGTTCGACCAATAGAGCGTGAATTTCGACCAATAGAGCGTGACGTTCGACCTCTAGAGCGTGCAAAACTCGTATTTATGTCCGAATATGGCATTCCATACCCCTCGGCTATGTCTATCCGGGCACATTCGTCTGACGGTACATAGTGGTATGTCGGCTTCAAATATTATAAGACAGCAATATTGCCGATTCCATGAAGCAATTGAGCCGCGAAAAAACGACAGCCGCAAAAACCACCCAAATTATCAAACCTAAAGAAAATTGAAGTAACGTTTACGAGAATCAATGATTGTTCGGCAAGTTGCCATTGGCGTCAATCCCGAGCGGGATGGTGGTATATACCCCCAATATTTGTGGGAGAGAATAGATCATTAATCACCCCCCCCCCCATGTGAAGCCCGTTCATGTGTTTTTCGACCAAATAAACTTCATATTTTACCATAATAGTTAAAATGCGTAATTCCGCGCGCTTCGTGCGCATTTTTCTATTAAATTACATATTAGCGTTCTAAATGGCGCGCACATGTGCTAGTACCGGAACGGATTTGTCAGCAAACCCTGTTTCATTAAACTCCACCCCCACCCCCAACCCCCATGTCAAAACGAAATTTACGCACAATGAATTGACGATTACGGAGCAGATATTTGGAACAATTTGGCCAAAAAGACTGTTGACCTGGGCACAGAACAATGCTGAGTCAAATGTCACACATGTGTGAACTTCACTCATACTTACTAAAATAATGGCCTTCGTGTCTGTCGCAAACATTAACAAGAAGTGTAGAGACCCTATTTAAATTTTTCCTCTTGATAATGGCCTTCACCCCAATTCCCTATCTGTAAAGTTTTCGCGCCGATATTTTCAACCCTTTTTAGTAAGCTAAAACGTGATTTGTAATCACATAAAATATTGAGTAAAATTAATATTTGTCTAACAATGAGGCAATATTTTTCGCTCACAACATCCAAACCAATATCATGGCCCAACGTCATACACTCAATTCTGCTCGCAAGAAATTAATTTCTTTCTGCTGCTGCAAAATTAATTTCACCGAGCTGAAATTCTATCCAATCCAAAATTAAGTCGAGCCGGGTTTAACCAATGAAAAGGGCCTTTTTTGCGAGCCTGAAATCTTTGAACTAATTTCACCTCACCTGCCGAAATTTATTTCTTGCGAGCAGAAATTAATTTCCCGAGCTGAAATTCTATCCAATCAAAGTTAAGTCGAGCCGGTTTAAGTTTTAACACCAATGAAAAGGGCCTTTTTGGGCGAGCTGAAATCATATGAACTAATTCACCTTGCCGAAATAATTTCTGCGAGAGAAATTAATTTCCAACTCGCTGAAATTACAACCATCAGGAATCGGTTTTTAATGCGAGGCAAAAGTAACCTGGCCAACTCTTTCTTTTGGTTCATAAGTAATGCATTTCAGCTCGCCGAAATTAAATTTTGCTCGCTGAAATTAAGCCAATAGGAAGACAATTTTTCAGCGAGCTGAAATTCCAGACAATGAAAAAGCAATGAAGTCTGTCGCCGAAATGAATTTCGGAACTCGCCAAAATAATTCAGCTCGCTGAAATTACAACCACTAGGAAGACGTTTTTTCAGCGAGCTGAAATTCCAGCCAATAGACGAAGACGATTTTTTCAGCGCGAACTGAAATTCCAGCCAATGAAAAGCAATGTGAATTTCTGATCGGGGGGCCGAAATGATTTCGCCTCGCCAAAATTAATTTCTGCTCGCTGAAATTCCAGCAATAGGAAGACGTTTTTTCCATGGCGAGCTGAAATTCCAGCACCAATGAAAAGCCAATGAATTTTGATCGCCGAGATGAATTTCGGCTCGCCAAAATTAATTTCAGCTCGCTGAATTACAGCCAATAGGGAGGCGTTTTTTTCAGCGAGATGTAAATTCCAGCCAATGAAAAGACAATGAATTCTGTCGCGAAATGAATTTAGGCTCGCCAAAATTAATTTTGTTCGCTGAAATTACAGCCACTAGGAAGCCATTTTTTTTTTCAGCGGCTGAAATTCCAGCCAATGAAAAGCAAAGCAATGAATTTCTGCTCGCCGAAATGAATTCGGCTCGCAAAATATTCTGCTGATGAAATTTACAGGCCAATAGGACGAGGTTTACAGCGAGCTGAACTTCCAGCAATGAAAAGCAATGGAGTTATGCTGCTGAAATGGAATTTCGGCTCGCCAACATTAATTTAGTTCGGCGAGCAGACAAATTTTCCATTGCATTTTAATTTTGGCGAGCCGCAAATTTCAGCTTATGACGGTGATGGCCAGTTGTTGAATTTTGGCGAGCCGAAATTCCTTTCGGCGAGGTCAAATTTAATTTCAGCGAGCTGAAATTATTTCAAACATTTCTGCTCGCTGAAAACACGTTCGTATTTGATGGCAGTGCCGCCCAGTAATATTAATGTGATTGGATAAATTATCTCGCTGAAATTCGAATTTCAGTCGCTCAAATTTATTCTGCAGCGGAAATGAGCTAGTTATGACTCGTTTGGCCAATGATAAACCAAAACATCCTTTAGCGCTAAGATTTTAACAGAGTTACTGAGAAAAGTAGTTAGCTTCTTCTGATATAGAGAAATTTTGACCCACTGACGGTAAAATCTGGGGGGTCCATGTGGACGAAGCTATTAGCGATCAGACCATTGGATCTTTAAAAAAAAAATGCGAATAATAATTTGAAAAGAAATTTACAAGATGCTTGTGATTGTAACACAAAAGAGAAAAACAATGTTTTCTGTAAATATTTCAATACTGAAAATTTATTAAAAGTATGCAAAAATACAAACAAACAAAAACAAACAACAAGGATGGGGCGCAGACCAGTTGCTTACACCCCATACAAAGAACGGTAACCGGGGTCGGAGACTGTGGGGCGTGGACCAAATACCAACTGTATAACAAATTCTGTGTCCCCATCGAGGCTAGGCGAAAACCAAGTGTAAATTCATAAGGAAATTATTACAAGCACATAATTGTCTGTTCCCGCACATTTAAAACTGGGCACATTTTCTTAAAAATAAAATAAAATGTCACTCAATTTCTTTTACCAATATCAGAGACTAATGGATATGTATAGGATTCAGCAAACCAGGAGTAAAAATATTACAATGGGCCGGTATGTGGGGCCTTGTTATAGCCAGGTGGTACCACCCACGATTCGGGTTGAGGGACAAATACCCGTCCTCTATAATAATAACTAAACCAGTGTACATTATAATATAGGTCGTTGACACTAAATTTCTTCAGAAAAAGCTCTTGGGTAAATTTAGTAGAAATGAAGTTAAGCAATAAGTTACGGATTTTTGGTTGTGCACACAAGTTTTTAGGTCAAAGCTTGCCCGCACATTCTCTCATGATGTCTTGTTATGTTTCTCCTTTTCGATAAAGATGAAAAAATGGCAAAGTTAATTGACATAGCAATAGAGAAGTTAATATTTAGTTATATGTGGAATGAGGTTAAGATTTTGTCCTGAAAAAAGTACTCAGTCTAAATTGGAGAGCGGTAACAGCTGAACTCTATTCACTGCGCGACAAATACCAAGGTCCTGCACGTCCCAGAGAAAGGGAAATATGACGGGTCTTTTCTACCCCGCATACCGGCCGGTGCTTGATATCTTTAACTCTTGTTTTGTGAAGTCTATGTATCCACTAGTCACTGATATGGGGAATGAAATTGAAGTGACATTTTATCCTTTGAAAGAAAAGGGTGCCAGTTTATTTGTGGGCCAGCGATTTATGTTTTAATAATTTATATTGGAATTTACACTTGTTTTCCCCTAGCCCCCGAAGGAGACAACAAAACAACAGCCATTAGAAGGAATGCCCCATAGCCTACGAACCGGAGTTCTAATATTTGCTGTAGCCATCGGAGACCTTTTACTCCCGGTTGTAGAAGTAACCAATTGTTCCGGCGTACTCAAAGTCGGGGAAACACTAGTGAACAATAGGGCATCGATTCCGTTGACTCTTTACGCAAAACATTATTTCAGCTTTATTCCGTTATCGTCTATGGAGCCCCGGACTATGGTCCCAACAGGACTAATCTGCTTTCACACCGGCCCTGTTGAACGCAGATATATGATTAGTGTCTAGATTATGTGCAAACCCGGTGTGTTGTTTTAGAAGTAACCATGTCGGCGCCCCCGTAATCATAGTTCCGGGGAAACAATGGGTGAACAATAGGGCAATCGAGCAGTTGACTCTTTGGGTACACTTTGTTAGTCCGACACGTCGATAGTCCGACACGTCACTAGTCCGAAAACGTCGCTAGTTCCGAACACAGAAAATTTCCTATCTAGGGTGGTCAGTCCGAAAACCATTTTGGGTTCGCTAGTCCGAAAAAAAGGTTCGCTAGTCCGAATATGAAAAACATGTCATCAGTCCGAACATGCGCTAGTCCGAATTTAAATCTGAAAACACTGCGCTAGTCCGAAATCATCTTCGGACTGGCCATATTTTATTTCACCATGAAAACACTTCGTTAGTCCGAATTGAAAATGGGTGCGTTAGTCCGAATCTGAAAAAACACTTCGCTAGGCCGAAAATGTATTCGCTACGAATATTTTTAACAGTTTTAATAACACTGCGCCTTAGAGTCCAATCTGAAAAGCCACTGCTCTAGTCCGAAATTTTTGAAAACACTCGCTATTCCGAATCTGCAAACACTGCACTAGTCCGAATGTGGAAAGACCCACTGTACCAAATGTGCAAACAAACTGCTCTAAGTCCGAATGTGAAAACACTGCTCCTGTTCCAAATCTGGAAAAACACTACTGCGCTAGTCGAATCTGGAAAACCTGCGCTAGTCCAATCTGGAAACCACGGCGCTATCTGAATCTTGGCCAACCCTTCGCATCCGAATCTGAAAACCTGGCGCTAGTCGAAAATGTATTCGACAACGCATGTTTTATTACGGTTGAATAACACTGCGCTAGTCCCGAATTTGAAAACACTGCGCTATCCCGAATTTGAAAAACCCTGCGCTATTCGGACTAGCGCAGTGTTTTTTCAAATTCAGTTTGCACAGTGTTTATGATTTTGAATATAAGGTGCTGTTGTCATTATCAACTTAAGGTGCACCGGAGATTTTCAAAATAATAGGTGTCCCAAAAAATGGAAAAGTCTGATTTTGGTCCCTGGTGTAAAGCTTTATATCACAAATACCCCCATTCTGTCGATAAGCTGAGAATGTTTGCTTTGGTACAAAAATTGTTACATTTCTAATTTATCGTATAGGAGCAAATACCGGTGTCTCAAAAAGAAACCCTCAAAGTGCACTCTATTTCACGAAATATACAAAGAGGAAACATACAAATTAATACATATCTGAAAAAGGCATTTCATAGGTTTCCGACACTGAAAAATCGTTCCAAACGGAGACCTATTGACCGGTTAGGCCCCCCGATTTCAAATTTGTACCACTTTTAATTTTATCCCGGGATTGTTTACTGTTTCAGTAGTCGAGGCAACACACATTCTTCAAGACTCATTTGTTGGTTTCAATTTGTATGGTTTACTCGTTTTTTTGTGAAATTAGGGGCGCTTGAGGGTTTCCTGTTTTTGAGACACCCGGTACGGAAATTCAGCCTATGTTTTCTATTTGAAAGATAAAGCATATTTTTTAAACAAATCGCCTTTTGTTTTCATTTAAGTTATTAAGTTATTTTTGAACCAAATAAAAGGTGGAAATCTATTTATTGTCTAATCTATATGAAATCACTACTATATCACAGAAAATATGGATATGAACTTCTCTCGTTGCACCTTTAAATGTTGTATTAAACATATATGAGAATGATTATAATTATCGAAATCTTTTGTAAACTTATCATGTGATAGTGGTGCAGATTCATTGATTTACATTAAAAACGAGAGACCTATTTGTATAGATGTATACGTATGAATAAAAGAAGGTTAATGGAAAAAAAAGTCATATAATGACGGCTACGCCTCTCAAATTTGGACGAACGACGCGAAACGAAATAAGGTGGGTGTACGAAAGTTATATAAAAAAATTTCCGCTTAAAAATATCCACCAAACCCGCATCATTACCATGCCAGGGTGTTTGTCCTGCCCTGTACATTTAGAAACATATGCTTTAGAGATCCTTTACCAAAAAAAAGCCAATTCCTTTTTGGTATGTATTATGTCTTCCTGAGACAATCACTTCTTACTCACAATTTGAGGAATCCGTCTCAAAAATAAAGTTCCGCATTGCGATTTGATCTTAATGGGTGATGTCAATATGACTTGTTAAAAAAAGAAAGCTTACTTTTTAAGGACTATTTGAGTAATTGTGTATTGATCAACATTCTTGCATTGATTCATATGCTCATCTAATAAATCTAGGACGATGCAATCAGTACAAGTCAATCTTGGTCTTAGCGACCACCTTCTTATACACTGTGCACGTAAAGTTGTCAGAGGTCAAGTAGGTCCCCACCACTATATTTATAAATGTTCAGGTCCACTAAATTCAGTGTCAGAAAACTCTTACTCTTTTTGTCAAATTGTCTCTATAAATTGGCTTTAATCTATGAAAGTCCCGGATTCTTTCCAAACTGCATTTTTGAAGACTCTTGATGAAATTGCAAATTGCAACCATTTAAGGCCAGTGTCAACCTGAGTTCCGATTAGCTATTTTGGTTTGTAACTTTGCAAATTTTGAATTATTGTATTAAAAGTATCCATTTCTAGAAAGTGAATTGGACAGGAACTCCGACTTGAGACGAAAACTAAAAAAAAAAACGTATTTTGCCCAAATTTTCAGACAGCATACCAAAAACAATTTGAATTTTCCATGATTTCTGAGTTATTTTTATACACAGACAAATTTGTCCTATATGGTTTTCGTCTCATTTTTTTTTAAATAGAGCTATTCTTTTCCGAAAAGAACAAAAATGTGATTTTTTATTTTTCTTTTTCCAAAATTTGAGTAGATATTGGAGAATATCTTTAGTTAGAAATCGGAAAAATAAAAAATGAGAAAGCCTTTCCTAGAGCCGACGGATTGCTATCGTGGGACGTTAAAACCTTCCTTTTACTAGGTCGGTATTTTTGCAGTTATCTTTTTGTCTGAAAATTGCCACATTTTGCGAAAATTGCACATTGAGAAAATCCGTGTTTTAGTAAAAAAGTGACTTTCACGCCATTTCATCAGCTATCTCTTTCTCAATCACCTTTATTCTTATGAACTTTAAACTTCAGTATGTTGTGTTTAACTACATCTTTAATGCACTATTGAATGCAAACAATCTTGTCCTCTACGTCCAGAAATAAGAAATTGAAATTTCATCTGTCTAATGACCGCTTTGATTCATTTTCCAAATATTATTTTTCGTTTTTTTTTCAAGATGCGTTTCGCGCAAAAGTACTAAACACTCGCACGTCTTCATATTTACGCACTCAAAAAAACTCACTGCGAGAACGCGATGGCTGCGGGCCTTGCGCCTTGCGGCGTGAAATGTGTAATGCCGCCGGTAGACCCAATGTGGTTTTTTTTGACCTTAAAATGGTCAAATAGCTGTTTTAACAAAAAATCGTCAAAAAAATACAAGGACATCAGGATTGTCTGCAGTGGATAACCTTTGTTGGTAATGCTGAAACACATGTTCATGTTTAAAATGGTGCAAAAATCAGAAATTTGTATAGAAACAAAACACCTACCTTGACACTGCCCTAAACAAATTAGATTGAAGTCCAGAACAGAACCTTGGATGGATAGAAATATTCTTGAGAATATTTGTGCCAAGGGACCAAATTTTGTTTGTAATTTCAAGAAGACGCTCTGTGCTGATCTTATAAAAGAGTACGGTTACAAAATACGAAATCAAATCAAGGGTATTCAAGAGCCAAGGTGGAGTATATCAGTAGTAAAATTGATAACCATAAAAAACAAATACAAAAAAAACTTCGGCAAACCATTGGCTACAATACCCATACCAAAGAGCGGTGTTTTGTGTGTGTGTGAAAAGTGTATGGACATTAATGGGAGAATTGTTTTGATTCTACCAAGGTTGTTGATTACATCAAAAACCTTTTTATACAACCGGTTGCTAGTAACCTTGTCAAAAATACCTCCCGACCCCAAAATTGGGAAATTTGGGCCCGACTCCCAAAAAAATCAGTTTTTATTCTGACTAGCGGGAGGCCGCGCTTCCGCGGCTCCGCTTTGTTGAGTGAACGGGAGTGATCACTGAACTGAAGCGATCACTGAAGAAGGAAACACTTGCCAAGAAATGACGTGAAAATGGGGCAAGAGGGCGGTAATGAAGGAAATTATTTCTCACGAATGTTAAGTCCATTAGGAGTGATGGTCCGTTTTGAACCAGAATTTTTACGATATTGTCTGCGGAATTTGGATCGATTACCAAGGTTTTCAATTGATTGGTAACTTTAAGGTTGGCGATGAGTGGAGAGTGACGAGTTTGTTGCTGTTGAGAAAGGTTGGCAAACAGGTTTTTCAGGGTGTTTGAGCAAATTTTGTTTTGACAAGGTGGCAGCGGTGGTTGTTCATTCTCAGACGAAAAACTAGTGGCCGGGTGTGTAGATTGAAGTAATTATAGTCCGGCGTATTCACAGTCCGGGAACAATGGGTGAACAATAGGGCAATCGATTCAGTGACCTTCACGCAAACATTAGTTTCACGCTTTATTCCGTATCGTGTTGGAAGCCCGGACTATGGCCCCACCGGACCATATCTGCTTTCAAACCGGTTTCTCCCAATGTATTGATGCCACATTAGGTGACTAAAACCTTTAAAGCTGTTGGGATAGGTATGGACGCAGTTAAGTTTCCCTTTGGCCAAAAGCAAAGCGCTTATTCGTGAAGTTACAAAAACCTATACTAATTTACCTAAGGTAGTAATGACTGTTTTGTCACATTTTTGCTGTCAATTGCCACGAAGATCTTGAAATGTAAAACGACCTTTGAACACCTTTACTTTTATCTATTTAAAATTAAAAGTAAAGATTTGCAGTGGAGTGCCATGCACACATATCATGATTTGATTTTCTTTTCTTTTGACAGTTGTGCCTCCTGTAAATCCAAAGGTAGATTGTTTCCATATTATAGTTATTTTTTCATATCAGCGACCGTGATTACCTCACAAAAGTTTTGGGGTGGTTGGATGTGTAGAAATGGGATGGGTCTTATCTTGCTGCTAAATCATTACCGGTCATATTCACGTTATTACATTATGTGCATTTTTCGAACATTCCCCATTATTTTTTTTTTCCAATGGTCACTTGTGTCCATCTTAGGCTGGTCTGAAACTTATGACCCAACTCAAAGCTTGATACATTCACAAAGATTCATAGAAATAAATTTTAAAAAATAGATTGAAATTGGCTCATCCCAGTGAATCCACGCCCCTACCTTTCATATAGGCCTAAGCATGAGGTACCACAGTCTCTGGAATCTACTCTAATAACATTAGAGGAGGGCCTTAGAGGTGGGTCTAAATTTAGGTCATATTTCAGATATCCTTTGCACACACCGGATAATTGATGACTTTATCCACGCTGATCCCATTTTTGAAGAAAAAATGAAAAGGCGAAAACCAGGCCGTCTGACGAATCCTCCAATGTCCGCAAATTTGTTGAAACAAATCATGTTTTTAACAATCATAGCTCGCATAGGTTTTGGATCATTTTCTGTTAATTTTGGAGGCGATACATTATGCTTAGTGTCTTAGGAAATCGTTCTATGCTACTATTATCTCACCGTAGCCTTTCGTTCTCTTGAAATTGTTGCTGTTTTTACTCAAAATGGACTGTGATGGCTTTGTCAAAAAGATGTTCCCATCCAAAATTTTAAATATTAACTGGTGGAAGACCATCATTGGAGATATTGGCCCATCTTAAACACAATTGGACACACGATGAAATTAAAATTTTGAATTTCAAGGGAGAAGTAGCCAATCCATGTATGAAGATGGCGTAAAAGAGTTTGCAGGCTCGAAAACGGGTGTAAAATGTAAGGTCGCTGTTTTAGGGCTCGTATTTGGAAAAACGAATGGGACACCCCATGTTTGAAACCTATTAATGGTCAAAGTTTAAATCGATTTGCCATCATTGATATATGAAGTACTTGCACAACGTTGCCGCTAAATTCGAAATAATCGTTTTCACACATTTAACGGTGTCGTCGTTCCCCCCCCCCCTGACACACAGCTGCCCCCCTGTTTTGAAATCTTTGGTTGGCAAACCTTGGCAAATCTTCACTTCCCTAGGGAGTTTATCAATCACACTTAAAGCGGCTGATCGTACGGCGCCCGGTAAGTACAGATAGCCTGTTTCTAAAATTGAAATCGTCAATGAAACCAAGGGTTTTGAAAATCTCAAGACTAAATAATACCGAAAGGCACTTGGTGGGAAAAGGATGCGGCCCGTAGCGATTTCGTGTTTCACTTTTCCGTGTTTGCCGAGCACCGAAGTACCCGACACAAACGTTCTTTCCGCCAGTTTCTATAGGGTTCATACCCAATTCCGATACCTAGGCCTATTGAAAACAAACATAGTAACGGACGCCTCTGATCAAAAATCTCCATAGAACCCCTTTTTTCCGGAATATTTGAGATTAGTTTCATTGCAATGCATTTCGCTATGACGGACTGATAACGTCTAATCTCTCGCGCAGTATCTAATTTTAGATAATATCTTTTGCAGTCTGTGACACAGACTTACTTATGTTCCGGACCGCCGTAGGCTGATGGTGGGAAACTCTGTCCGATGCATTGATTTGGAATTTTTGTACATTTCGGTACACTGGAGATTGCGGCAAAATACTTGGCCTATCGTAAGATTTACGCACCAAAATATTCCTAACTAAATGATCTATTTTAGCTGACTAGTTTATATATAGGTTTATTTTTGGAAAAAAGAACAATATGAAATGAATTGTAATTTAAAAAAAAATACGGTCCATACAAGCAATTTTCCTTACCTTTTTCAGCTGGCTCATTCTCGATTGCTGCTATATCAAGTCATGCCACACCCAGGCTTACAAAAACCTAGTGAGCTATTGGTCGTTTTTTTGTCAGGAACCCATTCTAACATCAGATCGACCACCCGATTCGTTTATTGGATTTCGCCGCGATATCCAGTGTACCGCGAAACCGTGTTTTCATTCCTTGTTTTCAAGCTTAATCGCAGAGCCCTTTAACACAGCGTTTTGCTGCTAGGGAGTCAAAAAGACGCAGTGCATGTCTAGGAATACCTGCCAATTAGCGACGAACGGAACGGAATAGGTGGCGCTGCGTGCCATCAGTACAGATTCTATGGACCCTTACTGTAAATACATAAAAAAAATAGTTGTATTCCCTCAAGGGGTAAAGTGAGAAAATGTTGTATTTCAAA
>JAMKCH010049747.1:0-11597 GCA_023653785.1 Ophioderma brevispina | reverse complement strand
TGTATGCCATAGTTGCCTTCTAGACTCAGGAATTCAAATATGCATAGTCTGTACCACTTACGACCATTGATTTTGGAGTTTAGGTAAAAATTACTAAAAATGGTAACTATCAATTCTCAATTTGTACCAGGGGTCCACATTGAGAAGTTTCCTCTGCAAATTATTGCCTGAAGAAAGAGCACTCCCAATATTATAGTTTTTGGTTATGTTTAATGTTTTCTTATCGAGATAAAGTCAAAGAAGTCAACTCTCAATGGATTATGGTTTTCCCTATGACTATTTTAACCACATAACATGGTCCTTTTGCCTTGTGAACTGTAAAACTGTTATTTTTTTCAACTGTATACTTGTTATGTCTACTTGTGGTACATAATAAGTCATTTTGACAAAAACAAAACAAAACAACATTAAAGCAACTTCTGATTTTTACCCTGGAGAAATGGAAATTGAACCCTTTTACAATTTTAGCCGTTTTTACCCTATAACTAAAAAACGAATGACATAATGGTACAAACTAATACATTTTTGGAATCCTTATGACCAAAGCGGGCAACATGGCATACATTTCAACATAACGGATTTTTAAAAGTTTGACCTTTGTGTACCCTTAAATTGCCTTACGAAGAAATGAACACCACAATTTTAGAGTACGAACTACCTAGCATTGATAAAGAGAACCCATACTAACTACTCAAAGGTGTCAAACCTTTTCTGTAGTGAGGATAAACGGATTCATTGAATAAGGCCCAATGAAATTGTGCTCCTGCTCTATTTATTTATAGTAGATTTCAAGAAGTAAGAGTTCTTGCATATTTCCACCGGAAATATTGATATTATTGATTTCATGAGGGTTCAATCTCCGCGATTCCCGGCCATGGCGAACTAGCTTCAAGGGCTCTTTGTTGGCCATTACAAAAACATATTGTGACATTGTCTAAACTTATTACACAGAATCGGCTTTCTAGGAAACTGATGAATTCATTTCTTACTTCTTCCTCATTTCTTAGTGGTCCGTTAATGATAAAAGACTAATGCCATGGTTGGTCGGGATGTCAAGGAACTCATAATCCACCTTTGGCGCTAATTTGGGACGGACAAATAAACAACTCTAGTAGTGTTATGTGTTATCTACATAAGAGTGCATTATATCTCCCATATCTACAGACTTTCCAAAAAAACTATACGATCAAGATTATTTTTGGCCCCAAATTTAAGTTCATATCAACTGGCATTTTACTGATTCTTTTTTAGCAGTGTTCCAGCTTTAATGAGATTTTAGTTGGTGTAATTTGGGGGTCTGCTTCAGGAGTTATGGCTCATTATCTGAGCCAGTTGAAAACCTTTTGGGCCATTTTTGGATATCCCCTGATACAAAGTTGCCATCAACCTTCAAAACATCTTAATTGAAATTAAAATAAAATGTAGGTATAAGGGCTGCTTCTTGTGATTAACATAATTTTATAACTTAAAATGTCGAAATGCTAATAAATACGTGTATCTAGGGAAAATTCAATTCCAAACAGTTTTTTGTCTCAGTTTTCTCCATGTTTCAGCAGAATGTAGAACCATAAAAACACCCTGTTGAAAGTAAACTGAGACCTTGAAACACAACCATCCTTTTCCTTTATTGCTCTTGTTGAACACTGCTTTCTCATCATATCTCCATGGGGCATGTGGGGAATGTTGAAGAGTAATTGACCCTCCACTTAGAACGTTGTCCACACTTTGTCCTCCACAGACTTGTGAGACTGTGTACAATTAGTTTCAGCAGTCAATTCCCAAAAATTTCCTTGAGTTTCATAATTATGCCCCCCTATAGGTGAGTCCCTCAGTTCACCCACAACATAATAATTTCTGGTGCGTTCACTGAAATAATCTATTGATTAGTTCAATGCATGATAACATTCACTCTGTCGTAGCCATATTATTTTGTTTGAAACGGTTTTAATCCCACAATGATGCTACACGCCTTATCCCTTTAGTTTCTTGAACCTTCAGTGAAACTGCCCAAGGTGGTTTTTAATCCTTGTTTTCAACTGACAATTCTCCGCTTAGGGTCCCATCAAATTTGATGGAATAAAAGCGAGGATTTAGCTTAGGATCTTGTCTAAAAAATAAAGTAAAATTTCAAAAAATAATTGTTCATTGTTTTTTGCTTTTATATAATTTTTAGTTTGTATATTTTTTTGAATTGGGACAGTCTGTATGCGGTGGATACGAACTAATATTTTGCAGTGTCAGGTGAGTTGGTTCAAATAATGTTTAATTAAATAATTACTGGAGTTTTCATCCTGATATACTTCAATTGAAATAACCTGAATCCTTTAAAGTTGGACTGAATCAATACCATCTTGCATACATGCATAGCTATATTACTGTACATTGATATGAGTACCATTACTTTTTTACCTGTGCCATAAAATAATCCTCTTACCTCTCACGGTGAATGGATAGACCTAAAACTTTTAATGAGGGTCTCACGGGATTACAGTTTATGGCAATCTAAATCGAGCAAACACAGCCCTTGTCAATGTTACTTGTTTATTGGGGGGGGGGGGGTTGGAAGCAGGTACTTCAGGCCCCAAAAGTAAAATACACTTTGGAGTACTCCAGTATATTATACATGCATGTTACTTGTTGAAAACAATGTCTGTATTTCTCGATAAAGTTTAATATAATGTGGGTGTAGCAATATGTAATTAAGTAATTAGTATGGAAATCCACGATTCTAATTCAACGGCCGTTGCAGAACGTGCCTCCAATGTAAAGTTATACAATAATAATTAGTGGGTATCGTTGATGGAACATTCGCAGCTTTATAAAAACCTGATCTAATATACCTAACAGAGATCGGAAGCAAAAGCTGTATCAAGTGTTAACAGTCGAGCGTATTCGAACCATGGTGTTTGGCTATTGGAAAAAAAATGACATTGGCCCCGCACGGTGCGCTGTGAGCACCTAAGTTTTCTATGAGCGAGGTTACTTTGGGCAATAAGGAATGTTACCCAATTTTGTGATTCAATTCATGACCTAAAAAAAAAAAACATGAATTAATTGTTCTTAGGACCGGCTAACCATGACGATTTCTGGGTTTGGCAATGTCATCCATAACTTCATTTTCATAAGACATAAGTCAAAATTAAAATAAAATGTCCCAACTAGACCTATTTCTGTTAAAAAATATGAGTTTGAGAAATAAACTGTCCAAATTGTTTACAATTCTGTGATATTGAAGAGAAAAATCTACATTTAATTACTCACTATTGAAGATACAAGAATGTCATTAATACTACATTGGATGTGAGCAAAATAACCTATAGTAGACAAATGAGTTTACAAAATTGCGAGGTTATTTACATATTCCATGGCTTATATGTAAAAATCATTGAGTACCAAATTATCAAGGTGTTTTGGGGTTTGACAAATAATCGCCTGTTTGCGCATCATGGATTTAAAAATAGCCCGCCCAAACTTAACCTTGCGGTATACAGTGAAATATATTGAATAACGATTACTGCTTGTCGATCAGTCGAGGAGGGAATCCTTTGAATTAAATAACAATACTACCAGGACGCTGCCACGTTGCAAACAATCCATTAGTTAATTGCTTCGAATCTCTGTTGTTATTCATTCAGCTTTTAACGAATGAAAATATCATTCCATTGCACGAATGGAAAACATTCATTTGTTTACAACATCTATGTAATTATTTGTAATTATAATACTTTACCTTGCCATGTGTAGGCTAGTCCAGGCAAGGCCTTACATTTACCTTTCCTATCAATGGCTATATCATTTGTATTAAGTGGTCCAAACAAACATCCATCTTATTTGCCGGCAGAAACTGAAACAAAATCTTGCCCCGTTGTTCGCTCAAGCAAAGACCGTCTACAATGCGGCAAGATCCGATACGCTTTGCAGTACCGCAACACTAATATACCATCATAGCCACGGCGAGTTTCCGTATGAGTGCGTGCATTACATGCATTTTGTGAAGCACTGGAGGCGTGCAATAGAACGAAACGAATGGGACACAAATGCAGCGTCGAATGGCCAAATGCCATTATGTTGACCGAAGTCATGCAATATGACCGATAATCCTCCAATCAATTGACAAGTCTCTAGGTTGATATAAACGCAATGAAGTATCTACACCATCGACCATTTTTCCTTAGCTTCTTTTAAGTTTATGCTTAGGGTCCTTTGTGTTAATCGAACTACTTCATTAGGGACGGACAGCGCAGAACACGGAAACAAAGGACACGCCGGATAAGGAGAGAAGGAGGCCCTCATAATCATAATGGTTATATTTCACCATCAATTTTGAATTAGTGTTTGAACAATCTATTTATCATTTACGTAGGTGTTTTTTATCTCCAACATACATCTTGTATCAGAAAAAATGAGAAAAGACTGAGAAACTTCAGGGAAGCTCTATGGAAAAAGCAAATCTTAGAGCCACTGTCTCCATGTCCCATTGACCATTGATTACTTAATGAAGAAACGGGAAGATGTTGCATAGCTGCCTTTGTCATGGAGCTTGTAACTGACGTCCTATAATAGACCTTTTGTCCTTCATAGCTACAAAGAGGCTACATGAGGCAGCCCTTTTATAACAATACCCAAATACCTATATAGCTTATGCTGCTAAATTTGGATTTTATAACCGTCTTCACACCATACAGACTCTGGAATACAACCAATGGCCATGACCGCGCTATTTATATCATGAGCAAGTTAACTACACTATAAGTGACATAAAAGTCCAATTCCATGGCGCAGTTCAATAAAGCTTCTTCACAGTTGTATGAGCAAATACATCCCTGTATTTAAGTATGATTTAAATATACCCAGAACTTGCATGGTCAGCGGTTGTTAACATGTGCTCATCCAAGGCAAAAAAAAAAAAACAGAAAAAAAAAAAAAAAAAAAAAAAAAAAAAAAAAAAAATTACTGAAACAGAGCCCTTGGTACTAGCAGCCTTAACCATATAGTGATATGGTTGGGTTGTATGTAAAAAGTGTTTTGTTAGTTTTTGCAATTCATTTAGTGTTCCGGCCCCCCCTAAAACAAAAATGCAAAATGAGTTCTAATTTCCACCCCAAACCAGAACTCCACTCACATATTGCTGAAATAATATAGCGCAGATCCTTGCAACGCGGCATTGTGGTTCTTGGGGTGGAAAGGCTTCAATATGTGAAATTTTAATTGTCCATTTAAGCCTGTGTTATAAATTTACATCAAACCGACTTTGGGGAATTTATGTCAAGTGGGATTTTTTTTTAAACTTGCAAAAGTAAACTCTGAGCATGTCGCTTTATTATCAAACGTTTCAAGTTCATCCTTACTCATGAAAACTATAGAGGGCGTCCGTCATTCCTTATCCGGCGATGTCCTTTGACATTTCCAGCGTACGTTAAATTAGAATGGGGGATCTCCGAATCTAATTAAAATATCCCTTTTCGAGACAGTTCTTCGACACAACTGTGCAGATGTTCAAAATTAAAATTGGGAGCGCTCTTCCAAATTTGTGCGATTATTGCTTTGAGGGTAGTCCTCAATTAATTTATATTAGGGGGGGGGGGGTCTGTTTTTCAAATTAAAAAATGAGTCTACTAGCATAATTGATACTATAGCATGATAGTAAAGTGTAAACTTTCAACTTTCATTTGCTTTTTGTTTGAGGAAATAGAAGGACGTTCCGTCAAATTTTATGCTCGATTTTTAGGAAGCAATCTCATCATCTTCGATGCATTTTTATATACATTGTGTATGTACCAAGTGCTCATCTTGTGATTTTTAAGCAAACCTTAAATAAATTCATTATGCATCAAACCAACTTCGAAATTTTCATAGCCTTTTTATGTATTTCTTTATTATCACTCAACCCATGAGATTTAACTCATTAGATCATCCCCTATTTGGCACCAAAATGCACTCAAAAATGTATAATTATATTTTAAAATAATGGACAATCCATTTTTTCCAAGTTTTGGTCCACATTAATAGTTTTTTGCAATTTTTTTAGTGTGTGCCAATTAAAGGTTTTTTTTTTTGCAATTTTTATTTATTTTCGATTACGAAAATTGGGTAAAAAACGTAGACAAAACCCCCCCCCCCCTTAAGATTTCTGGGATCATAACTATATTTACTAAATGCAAAACGTTCACAAACAGTTGAAAAGTTGTCTTTATTTCACGGTGAATTTCGATATAACATGTGCTTTTGAGGATATTTTTATGTCGGCCAAACAGGTTTTGTTTTTGCCACACTTGGTCAATAATGTTCTTGGATATATAAATAATTTATATTAAAGAATGTGATCCAAGAACAATGGTAAAAATTGAAAGATTGAAAAGTATATTTAAAGAAAAAATGTTTTTGATTTGATGTTTGATTTCCTTCCCGCCAGGGCTTTTTAAATACTTAGTAAAATTCTCAAATTTACAATTTGCTATTTAATTAAATGCAAAATTAAAAAATAATGTAGTTAATTTATAAATATCCTATTACCTAGAAATTATATTATTTTACAGTTCAAAGCGAGGGAATCTCGGCACTACACTCAACCCTTCATTATGTCATAAACCAAATTGAGAAACTTCGCGATGGACGGACGTTGTTGACGGATATTCGGAAAGCGGCCGATTTTTTGTATTCCATAATGAACGGATGCTTATTAACGCTTTTAGTATAGGGACAATTCAACATCGTCACTATGTCATGAACCTAAATCGCCAATTTGCGTAAATTTGGTGTGACGGATAAGAAAAAATTAAGATAGTAAACTTTTCCAATGTATTACACATCCATTTAATCAAGTAGGAATACTGAATATTTGTCTAAAAATACTTATCAATTGTTCTTTTTTATTTCTTAATCGGATTTGATCGTTTGAATCGTATCTAGAGTCGGTTAAATTCATTTTCCCGACAACCAATTCGTAATCTTGTTTAACCCATCCGTCCACTATGTACTACAACAACCCGACGATTAAAATGTCGAATGTGTAAATAATTAGACGGTTCTTCGCTACGTGTAGCAAAACAACACCTTTTTTTTATTCCTCAAGATTAGTACAATCGTTTTAAAAGTTTTAACCTTAGGCTATAACATGACCGATATTCTTGGGTATATGTGTACACATTGCCTTTCATTGCTACCCTCTCCTTAGTAGTCTTCCATGCAATCCTTACCAGCTATTTTTTAGAAGGCGGTTAAGTTTCCTTTTTTTTTCAAGGAGCCGTGAATGTCTTCTTTCCTAAATCATTCACACTAATTTCATAGGAGCCAACGATGCATATTTACCCATTACTATGTTTAATTTTTTTTAAGGGTTCGAACGTGCTGATCACCATGAGCCTCGTGGGTACGAACATATTTTTTTCGCGCGGTTTTCATTACCAATTTAATTAAGCAAGTATAAACACAGGCGAAGACCATTTATTCCCGAGAGTGCAGAATAGTTACAAATTGTATATTTTGTTAATAAATATTACATTTTATTTATTAATCATCGATCGGCTTTTTCGATAGGTAATTTAGTGATGATCCAGTGTCAATTCCATCCACCAGGTTTTTCACTATTTTATTTTTAAGGGTTAAAAAAAAAAAAAAACAAACTCAACCACACTGTCATTGAAAAAATGTGCATTTGCGAAATTGTGATCGATTGAACTGTCTTAAAAACAACAACGAGAAAATTCTTAATATTTGGGCAATTAATAATTTGGAATGTTATTTTGATTCACACTCTATATGGCCTATACTATCTAATGATAACATTGTTAAACTATTAAAACCACATAATACGAAAAATTAATTTACAAGTGTGCTGGGGTTTTTTTAGTGTTTAAGCTTAAAGGTCCCAGGAAATACCAATAGAATTGATGTGGTTTGTGTCAAGTTTACAAGGAGGGACCAAAGTCAATTCAATATTGGGTTGGGATGACATCATTAGTGAACTTATTGATTTTTCAGAGATTAATAGAACATTCCAGGTGACTGGTGTGATCTATTCATGACACGTACTGAAAATCAATAGTTTCACTAATGATTTAACTGGTAGCGATTCTTTTTTCTGGCTCCTGTTTATGGAATGGAATGCCCCATAAATATTTGTAGTAGGTTTTATCCATCTCATTTCCTGGGACCATTACTATTTATTATAATTGGACAGCTACTGTAAAAATGTAATGTAAAAAAATAAATATGCGCCGCTTGGTTGGAGTGTCCATCTCTCTCTCATGGGGGGCGTTAATTTAGCACGTATTGTCAAATAGCGTTCTTTTATTTCCCTGTCGATTTCGACATAGCATGTCCATTGTATTCCTTGGATGGATATATTTATTGATATACAGTATTAATGTTGTGAGTTGTGGAATGGCAGGACGTCTTTACCCTCGTTACTTGTGCTATTAGTGTAACAACACCCCAGGAATTTCATGAAAACATCGGATTTCCTATAAATGTGATACCACAGGATAAGTTGGGAGTATTTTTTCCTATGTTTTACCCAGTTCCCAATAATTTGGCACCAAGCTCAAATCCTCCACTCTCTTTTTGCATCATACATGAAACATAATTAATATTAAAAATGGTACCAAAAGGAAAGCAAAAAGGATCATTCTAAGAATCTAATAAAAAGATATAGTATCATTGTTACATTACTACAAAATATATAATTTTAAAAGTGTATGCTTGTTTTTACTCACTCTATAGCGATTTATCAACAAGGTATGATGAAAGTCTGGCGGGACAAAAAAATTGGAACAAATCGAGCAGGGCAACAGATATGGCCGTATTTTTTTGTAAAGGCCGACTCGAGATTTCATGAGGATGGGCGCCCTCAATTTCCAAAAAAAATCTTGTTTTTTGCACTACATAATGCTTGTTCCATAACTATCACTGTGTGAAAAAGAAAAAATTTGTTAAGCTTAAATCGAATTCCTTCATTCAGAAAATCACAATTTGTTTTAAAATTCCGGATCCGGAATTTTTGTTTACACCAAGTATCATAGGGGACGTAATATCAACATAAATGTTACTGCATCAAACGAAAAATCCGATTCATCTCAAATTACGGACTTGTTGCATTGTAGGTTACATCTTTAGTTCTAGTTGATATTTTCATATTACAACAAAAAAATAATTATTTCGAAAAACTTCTACGCCACCAGCAAAATTACTTCGATAAAGATGGACCTTGGTCATTACGGCATCCCTCTTTCTTTAGTTCTACAACCTTACGTGCTTCTTCTAGGTATCACAAGTCAATTGGTAATGGCTTGTGGGGTTGTCAGGATTTATTCAACTGAGTAAGCTGAACCTGGGTCACGTGTATCCATGATTACGGGCGATCTAAATGGCCCCGCTTTTTTGAGGATGGGGGCGGGGTGGGAACAAGTCAGGAGTTTACATTCCTACTCTATACGACACTGATGCGATTGTACCATTGTACAGTTGTGACTCTCTGTACACGGGACCGACGGCTTAACGTCCCCTCCGAAGGCGGGATTGCTTTCATGATTCAATTGCCTAATTCCAAGTTAACCATGGAGGGAGAGCGGTATTCTGTATTTAATCAATAGTCGTATTTCAGATTAAAATCCGAATTGAGCACCCCGAATAATACCGGCAAGTGTACCCACTGGGATTCAAACCCGGGATTTTTTGGTAATTTGCGCCACAGGCAATCACCCTAAACGTAGGCTAGGCCACGCTCTCCCACGCTCTCCCGCTAGACCTTACCTGCTGCAATTGTACGATGGACCAAAATAATCGAGCGAATACTAATATTTTGTCAGCTTAAGGGAAAGAACACGCTATTCATGACAAATCAACCCATTATGACAAAGATGCCCATACCTAGGTAGTATCAGTAATCAAGCAAAATAAAGACACCGCAAAAGAGGCTGGCTTAAATATTGCCGGCAAGTTTTCCAAGGAAACAGTCCTAGCACATAGTGCTGCTATGACACATCAATGTGGCGGTGTTACGACGGACATTTATGCATTAAGACTAAAATATGCCACGGGGTATTTATGAAAGAAAGTGGTTTGAGCTGATAGATAAGGGACCTAGAGTTCGAATATGAATGTGGAACTTTAAAGGTCCCATGAAATGCAAATATAATTGATGTGTTTGTGTCAAGTCTACAAGGAGGGGCGAGAAAGCATTCAATATTTGGGTTGGTGATGACATCATTAGTGACTATTGATTTTTCAGAGAGTAATAGAAAATTCCAGGTGACTGGTGTGAATCTATTCATGGCACTGACTGAAAATCAATAGTTTCACTAATGATGTCACTGGTAGTGTATTCTTTTTTGTGGCCCTGTTTATTGGAATGGAATGCCCCGTAAAGATTTGGACTAGGTTTATCATCTCATTTCCTGGGACCTTTAACAAGTCCTTAGAGTGTTTGATATAAAAGTGGCTGTGAGTCAACTTGTCATTGAACTGTGAGAGGCTGGATATTTACAGCAACAACAAAATCTTCCTGATACTTCAATATGGCTTCACATTTCTGCTGATAATTGGAATGGGGGAAAAGCACGAAGCTAATTCTCCAACCGCTCAACGTTAATGATACAGGTCGACACTCTTCTTCTATTTCTAATACAGCAGACAAACAAGAGAAAGGGGCACACCACAAAATACATCTCCTATACGTTCATGTAGTAAAAGAAAGCCTATAAAATGCCATTTTCTCAACTGTGAAGCAACTGGTTCCATGAATCCCGTATTTTCTTTGAAGTTCATCATCATTTATGTAAGCACAAAATTTGTCACTGTAAAGCAAACGTTTGAGAAAATGCAACTGCCAGATGCAGACGATGGCGGCCAAGCCTCATTCAATATAGCAACTCGCTCGAATCATCAAAACAAATTACAGCAATACGGAATGCAAACCACAAACCAATTTGGGTGCTTTGATGTGGGTCCGTCATGTGTGTTCCCATGACCCACATACGACCTCAACCTGGTCCATTAGTTATACAAAAAACAAATTAGAAATATTCCATGACAACATATAAAAAAATCAAGATTTAGCTTTTACGTGTTAAACCAATGGCGATGTCTAAAATTTGGATTTCTTGGCCGCCCTCCCCTGGCCAGATGGGCATATGGTAGCGCCCTCATACACTCTAAATTACAAGGATTTAAAATAAAGCCCAAACGATTGTGATCAGGGACCAATCCATTTTTAGATTTAAAATTAAATCATATAGATTAGAAGTTTAAATCTATAAGATTAATTTTAAATCTAAAAATGGATTGGTCCCTAATCACAATCTTTTGGGATTTACTTTAAATGTCTGTAATTTAGAGTGTACGTTGTAACTATTTCCTAGCCGCGGTAGGACACGATCTGCTCGATTTGGGCATTTGGGATTTCCAAACGGTAATTTATGGAATTGCCTAGTTCCTAGCCTATTGCCAGATAGTCCCTGCATAACATAAAAATGTACAGAAATCTGTTAAAAATAGCAAGCATTGGTTTGTCTCTGACACTGGCCAGTCTTCCGATAACCTCAGTTTTATGATTAGCTCACAGTTTCAGCCAAACACACAACTTTTGGTCAAATTAATAC
>JAMKCH010049746.1:0-18705 GCA_023653785.1 Ophioderma brevispina | reverse complement strand
CCCTATGACCTTGAAATGACCTTCAGATTTTTTGGCACTGAATGTTGACCACACCCACCAAGTTTAATCATACTACCACAAGTGACAAGGGTTATAGCAATTTAATTCCATTTGACCTTGAATGACCCCACATGACCTTGAAATGACATTCAATTTTTCAGCACTAAATGTTGATCACACCCACAAGTTTCATCACACCCACCAAGTTCATCATCAAGTTTATAGTGGGAGAGAGCATGGCCTAGCAGGTAGGGTGCTTGCTGTGGCGCAGATGTACCAAAAATCCCGGTGGGTTCGAATCCGGTGGGGTCACTGCCTAGGATTTTTACTCGGGTGCTAAATTCTGGATTTGATCTGTATACGAAGACATTGATTAAATACAGGAATACCGCTCTCCTCCATGGTTCACTGGAATTGGCAAATGAACGTGAAGCATCCCGTCCTCGGAGGGGACGTTAAGCTGTCGGTCCGTGTACGAGAAGTCAAACTGTACTGTACATCGCAGTCAGTGTCGAATAAGAGTGAGGTTGTAAACCCCTGACTGTTCCCAATCAAGCCCCCGTCTCAACAAGCGGGCCATGTTAGCAGCGTCCGTGTCATGATACACGCGGCCCCTGATCAGCATACTCAGTTGAATAAAAATCTGAATCACCACAAGCAATTACCATTAATGACTTGTGGACACGCTAAGAAGAATCAATCCTGTCACAATTGCCAAGGGTTAAAGCAATTTAACCCAATTTTGACCAAATGGGTGGACCAAATTTTTGACCATATTTGACCTTTGACCATGCCACATACCCCACTTCCGAACTCATCCACCGCCTTATTGGGGCATCTATTAGCCCTGGAGCTAGCCCACATTTGTAACACATCGCAAGTACAAAAGGTTTGTTTGAGTGATTAAATATGTTGACAGAATGACAGAAACCCCTGAAAAGTGATTCTTAAGGGCGAAAGTGGTGCCTTAAGGAGAGGGGGTCCAAAACCAAGTTTGTACAGGGGTCAAATTGTAAATTGATACCAATCATGTTGAAAACCACACCATGTTATGTGTCTAACCATAGGGATTCAGAAAAGGTATAGTTTGTCATAGGTACAGACTAAAGTTGCAGAGTTATAGGCTAAAAAACAGCAAAAATCACTAATAAGGTCAATTTCAGTTGTACAGGGGTCAAATTTAAAGTGCTCGTTTGGATAAAAAAATGGTGCAAATTATTGGTGGAGTCATAGGATTAATAAGATATAGTTTTGACTGTCTAAATGCTTAGTTTCAGCACTGGTAGGGGGCACAGAAGGGTCAACGTCCATTGCATCAATGGGGGATTGATCTTGTTACCCCCCTACTTCTGTAAGCAAGCATTGAGACACTAAAAACTATTCCTTAATTTTATCCTTGAGCTCCACCAATAATTTGCACCACCATTTTTTTATCCAAATCGGAGCAATTTTTAAAATTTGACCCCCTGAGTCGTACAACTAAAATTGAACCCTTTTTATTGATTTATGTTTTTAGCCTATAACTCGAAACCTTTAGGGTGGGTAACATATTACAAACTATACCTTTTCTGAATCCTTATGGTTAGACACATAAACATGGTGTGTGCTTTTCAACATTATTGCGATTCCAATTTTACAATTTGACCCTGTACAAACTTTGTTTTGGGCCCCTCTCCTTAAGGCACCACTGGCGGCACTAAGCATACGTTTTCAGGGGTTGGTCTTCTGTCAGTTCTTCAACATATGTACTCAACTCCAAACCTTTTGTACTTGAGAGTGTTACAAATGTGACTCGATCATGGGTTATATGATGTGAAGATGGCCACCCATACTTGCTTAGATTCAAAGATATCGTTGTTACAAGGTCTTATAATCTAACCTATTTTGACCAAAATTTGCCCCTATTTTGACCATATTTGACCTTTGACCTATGTAACATGACACACTTTACATCCCAGGCAACGCCTACTTGAGATGCTCTATGTTGTGAAGAAGAGACACCCAACACTGCTTAGAAAAATTTTTTTCCAGAGATAGTGCGTGGGATACACACACACACACCACACAAGCACACACACCACGCACAACACACGCACACATACACGGACGCAGGGCATTTCTATAGTTCCCTTTGCCAACTAAAGTTGGCAGGGACAAAAAGTATGCTAGATGCCTATTTTTTTAAATTTGTTCAAGGTGTTGTCAACATATCTGAGAAACTAACCAGAATGTTGTCCAAATATCACAGGTGAGTGGAGGTAGGCATAATGAACATAATAATTAAGACCCTTTGCGTAGATCCTCAAGGTTTTGGCACAAAAACACAATTAAAACTTTGCCAGATGACAGGCCATTGGCCTAAACCTACTGAATGACATTAAAAATTTCGGCAGAATGACCTATTGCCATGGCAACAGTCAATTGTTGTTAAGGTGCCCCAGTAACAAGAAATCGCCAAATTACACGTTCAAAGTGAAAAATATGCAGAGACTGCCATTGTAAATGCATGTAGCAGTGTTCCCCAATTACCGTTTGAAATCCCAAATGCCCAATCGAGCAGGTCTTGTCCTACCCCACTGCTTTAACTGTCATTGGCGAGCTACTAGTCTATGGAGATCCGCCTGTTGCTATGATCACCCTTTAAAAATACGTATGGAAAAACAACACAGGAAGTGCCCACCGATTATCATCATTCGGATGACATCATACGATTCCAACGGGGGATTGTTGTTCAAAAAGCAAGAAAAATAAGATATATTTCTCCTTCATCGCATCATCACTCACTCATTATCATCATCATCCTCACATTATCATCACATCATTATCCACATCAATCATTATCATACTCATCATTATGATCATCATCATCACCCTCATTATTATCCATCATCACATCATTACTATCACCATCTTCACATCATCATCACATCATCATCACTTCATCATCACCTCCTCATTACAATCATCGTCATATCATATAATTATCTTCAACTTTATTCGCATTAGAATCATTTATGAGCGCATGCTTTCAACAAAAACATTTTTCTCTTTATTGACAATAAGGAGGTATTCGATTTAGTTTTTAAATATTTGAGATTGACAGCAATGTTTCATGCTTAGGGAAAACAAGAGTTCAAACATAAACCATGATTTACAAATAAATGCTTCGACTCTCAGGGAATCCATAATACTGAGGACACGTTTTTCATACTATAGAGGGAGTATTCGGTCTACGAACTCTCTAAACCAATGCGCTTTGGTGCATGGGTATGAAGTAAACACTCCTAAGTGAAGCCAACATAATAAAGATAAATTTTATTTTCACCTAATGACCTTCTTGCATATATGCAGCAGCTAAATCTGTTGTAGGCGGTGGAGCCAGATCAACCGTTTGATTGGTTGGGTTTGAGAAGTCTTATGTCCACCGTGGACGAAAGGATGGGCACTCATTGAGAATCAGATCCGCAGTCGGTGATGAGTACCACATGGGCAGGCTGAGAAGGTCGCAGCCCCCATCAGTGAATATTGCTGTGTAAGGCGACCGACTTCTGTGCGAATCCAGTTTAAGGTGACCCATTCCTTGCGGTGGCAGATTGCTACCAGTAAGTAGTTCTGCCATGGTGTAATTGGGGAGAAGAAGAGAACCGTCTTGTGGTCCCCCTATTAGTAACTGCTAGCCAGTGAACTATTCTCTACAACACCAAACAATGTTTTCTTAACTTCCCTGGACCAGTGGAGTTATTATTAATACCCTTGGGAAAATCGATAGCTGCTTTGTGCATAATTACAGCTACTTACATTGATAATCTGTATTTTTTCTTATTTTTTTATATTTTTTTACCTTTTTCGGAGTCCTGGCCCTTGTCATGGCGATTTTGTGTAAAGCTGGGTCTCCTCTATCGATGTATATGAGAGCGAAACATTTACAATCTTACAATGCCAGGGTATTTGAATTACCGCCGGGCATTGTAAGAGAGTCGTAAGTTCACCAAACAGCTCAACTTACACACGAAATGGCCTATACGCCATGGCCGTCACTGCACAACGCCGTCCACACATCCAGTAAATTGTATCAGGGTTCTTCTCCTGTCCATGCTCTCCAATTTCACCAATATCGGCAAAACAGTTGGTTGACTAGGTTCCCTGATATCGCCAGATTTCATAAAATTACTTCCAAGGCTCCACATGTGAAATTTATACGAAAAATCGAACACGGTTTTGCATCCGACTGTCCGCTTGAAATTCACGCTTCTCACTGTGAAAATTTTTAGCGAGCGGTGACTTACTTGTATACTCATACGAGCGCACAAGTAGGGACTAGGAACTGGATCCACATCTTGGACTTGGCACGAACAGTTTGTAGAGATGCCCATATGGTTTCATTGTCTTTTAGGTTTGTGGGCAGGGGATTTTTGCAAAAGGTTAGCATATATATTCTTGAAACGAAAGACAATCTAGAAAAAAATATAGGAAGTCTCAGGGGGTGCGTGACGCTATTTTTAAGGAGGGGAACCCCACACAATCAAATCAAACTTTGAAATGACTCGGTGTTAGGCCAAAATGAGTTATGATTTTCAAGGTCCGCTACAGCTTTTCATGAATATTATTAGAAATTCCAATCTGGGCTACTTCGGACCCAAAGTCCCGGGAAGGGGTTAACATCATTCTTAAGTATACCCATATCATAACTAGACCTCAGCGCAGGCTTTTCTAAGGTCTGCGTGACTATGCTTCATTGAACGTGGAGGGTTCTTCTAATGCAAAAAGTAAACCATTGCTGATATGTGTAAAACAATCTCCTATGCGAGGTCCTATGTTCTACCCAGAGGAATCGATAAACACCGCCCCCAACACCATTACCAGGAAATGGTCCTTGCCATCGAGAGACCACATCGACAAAAATATGGAAGTGCTATTATGTGAAAAAGGCATTTCAGAGAAGCAACCTCAATGTCCGATGACAACACATCGAAGTCCTCACCATGAGCTAGTTCTGTCATAGTGACATCTGTCTACAAACCTCCATCAGTCGCCTTCAAGCCCCCTCAACCCAGCTGTGTGATTCCACCAAAAACTCACTTTTATGGGTGTATTTCAACGCCATAGTACCCAATGGGGCTACAAGCAACTAACACACAGATGGAAGCTGTCGAGATGGATAGGGGGGGGGGGGGGGGACAGTTGCCCATTGGAAGAGAGGTTACAACCCTGATCTAGCTATGTTAGTAAAAACCATATCTAACTGGGGCTAGCAAGATTGTTTGGATCCTGTTCCACTAACTCAACATTGACCAATCGGTATCCAAAAGTCAACGCTGCAGTAAGACCAAATCAAAAGTGCCTTTTAGCAGCGCTTTAACTATAGGAAACAGACTGCCAAGGATTCACTGAGGACCTGGATTGAAATGTGAAGAGAGATTGCTCCAAAACCTCATAACTATGACAAATTTGCCCAAAAAGTGAACAAGACTGCCCGGATGATTCATTATCCGAGGCTGTTTTCTAGGACGGAATACTATACAAGGGCCTTTCCAAGGAATGTGCTAGAGAATATCAAGAGTATATCACCATGTTTGAAGCTGTTCCTTTTTCGGCTGAACCAACTGCTAAAGGTGATGAAGAAATTTTGGAGAGTATCTCCAGGAAAAGATCAAACCTGGCATAATTTAATTGAATCCACCGATATGACCATAACAGCCAAGAAAAGAATGGTCTACCATCCAAAAGCTCCGAGGGATCCGACAGAACCTCCACAGACAGCCAAATGTCAAACCCAACCAAGTTGCCCCCCAACTGCTTTTCAATGGCAATGCGGCAAGAAGCCCAAAGAAGATCAACTCGACCATAAGAGGTTTAGTGGCGCCATGGTTTTACCCTAGCCCTTCAACAGGGAGAATGGATTCGGGATTGACTAAAACTTAAACCCAGGAAAAGCAGTAGGCCTTGATAACATCTCAAATGAGCAGCTGAAAATTCGGCCCCAGTTAGACTAAGGAAAATGGATTCTTGAGCTGTTTTCTTTTTTATATATGCTGCCTTATTTCCCCAGGTTCCCAAAGATCTGCAGGAAGCCACATGGTAGGGCACTCCTAAAGCCGGGAAAGATCCATCCAATCACTAAGAGACTACAGACCAATATCACTCCTCAGCCAGTACCTACAAACTCTTTGAACGCCTCCTGCTCAATCGTACGCACCTGTGATAGACGAACACCTCATACCAGAACAAAAACAACAAAAATAAGCAAGTTTCCCGCCAGGCAAATCCACAACAAGCCAAAGCCAATTACTTTCAACCTAACTCAACACATGAGGATGGTTTGAAAAGGGTTTGGTAACCGGAGTATGTTAGTCGACCTTATCAAAGGATTGCTGTCAAACAGGAGTTCTTTGTTCAGCAAGGAGCGAAGAAGAGACGTTGGTGTAGGCTCAAGAATGGACTACCACAAGAGAGCATGCTTGCACTCTCTGTTCAGGCCCGTAGCCAGGGGGTTCGATCGAACTACCTAAAGTTTTTAAAAAGACGTCAAGACACCAAAACAAGAACGAAAGACAAGAAACAACAAAGCACGCCACATATTTTATCAGTAGACTTATTCAAGCGACTACGAGAAACATCGCGAATTAGAACAACTTTTCCTCCAGTCCTTTTCTCCCCTCCCATTTTTTGCCGAGGTCCTAGGGACCTCCGGCTATAAGAAACAACATGCTCGGTTCGCATTGAAGTCTGTGTCTTCATAGAGTTACATAGATTAGCGTCTATGATGCATTACAGAAGATTGTTCTATGAAATGGTTTTTCTCTGTGCAATGTCTACGACTACAATTAATTTTGGAGTTTCAGTGTTGGATGGTAATGCGATGCAATTTAGACATCACACAAAATCATCGCAGGTTGTACAATGGTCTTAAAAGCATTTCTTTGATTTTGTCTCTGCCAAGGACTGGCGGGAAAGAGAGAGCTCGGTTATGATTGTTGCAGGGATGAGATAAAGGTCGAGTAAAAATCAGGGAGAGTTATAGGTAAGAAAGTGATCAGGCCATGTAGAGTTACTACAGTGAGGAAGGCAAATTAATGGAAGGGATTTCATTTCTACTTAAGGTCAATTGTAGTGAAAGGAGTCAGTTTATGGTTAAATTTGTTATATTTGATATCCATTTTTACACCCTGTGTAATGATTGAAGCATAAACAAGTTTTAGACATACAGTGTGGGATATTATTTAAAGGTGCTGTTCCGAGTGCCTCTGGAACCCCTGATTTACCCGGTAGTATTAAATTTTGATATCAGATGACAGGCGTACTGTTTCCTCCTTATGTCCTGAAATTTCAGCTTCCAAAAATCAACTTCTTTGCAAACATATAAAAACGAAAAACCGCCGTTTAGTGGTTAACCATCAATACTTCAGACTTCAGATAAAAATATGGCAAACGCCCCAAGGAGGAGCCAAACGGTCAGGAACTGGCTGAACTGCTTGATGTGGTCGAAATTAGTCTTGTAGAGCTTCCTTAGTGACTTTGAAATGAGCGGTATAATGCTGCTTTGAAATTGTCGGAATCAGATATGGTTAGTTATGTTCTGTGGGTAAAAGTTCCAGTCCGGATGGGTTTGGGTAAAAAGGAGTGTTTAAACAGTCTTTATTTGTGAGATGGTTAACATAAGAATCTGGGATGATGATGCCGTGATTGACGCCAGTACTGGCTGTAGGAGATTTCGATAGGCAGGGGATATGTGAACCAAGTCTGGCTTGTTGAAAAACGCATAAACGTCTGATTTTCCTTCTACTGGTAAGGGGGTCGAGGCTAAATCCTCCACCATCTGGGTGGCACTTCATGGCGTTTAGTTGTATAATCGCTCAAGATGAATCGTGCTGCTCTTTTTTGCACTGCTTCAAGCTGTTCGGTGTTCTTTTTGTATTGTTGGGCCCAGACGGTAGAGGAGTACTCGATCAATGGTCGGACAAGTGATTTGTATGCCGTAGTTTGTTGATTTTTTACATGAGTAAAGGTTTCTTTTAATGAACCTAAAGAATCTATTAGCTTTCATGCAAATCTCCGTAGTGTCGTGCCAGTTCAGCTTATTGAAATCGAAACGCCCAGATAAGTATGATTTTCTACTGTGGACAGTTCGTCACCCCGATGGTATGTAAAATGTTCGGAAGGACCTTGCGTGTGTTTCTCATAACAAAGCAGTTTTTTGGAATTAACATTTCATTTGCCACTTCTCTCACACTCACCAAGTGTGTTTAAATCTCTTTAATAGTCCAAGTCTAGGTTATTTTTGATTTCTGGTAGATGACGCAGTCATCTGCAAAAGGCGTACCGACGATTGAATGTTGTTAGGGAGGTCGTTTGTAGACCAGGGACCAGCAGTGTCCAAGCACCGTGTCCTGAGGGACGCCAGAAATAATTCAGAACCCAGGCCGATTCTCGCCGCCGACGACAACTCCCTGGGTACGATGCCTGAGAAAGATGCTGATCCAGGTCAGTGTTGAATTCTGTATACCGTAATTGTGGAGTCTTGATATAAGTCTGTTGTGAGGAACGACGTCAAAGGCTTTGGAGAAATCCTTATGACCATGTTACTGGGACTTACTGTGAGGAAAACTTGCCAGGTCTGTACTGTAAGAATGACGTTGTGTTTCACAAGAGTGCCTTTGACGAAAAACCAGTGTGTGTCGTGAGGATTGTGGGTTTATTTAAATGTTTCATTGATGTTAGAATGTATGATGTGTTCGAGAATTTGCTGGAAATGGAGGTTAATGACAGGTCGATAGTGGGATGCCAAAGTTCTATCGCCTTTTTTAAAAATGGGGAAACTGTTGCACTAAACCAGAAAAGGAACCTTACCCCTGTCTATGGAATTGCTGAAAAATAGAGTAAGAACGGGGTGGTAAGAACGGGGGCAAGTTTCATAAGCTGGCCAATATTAGCACAGCGTGAATTGGGCACTGCAAGTGCATTACGTTTCTATTATCAAAAAACTGCAAGTTATTTCCCACGGTGCCAAACTCTCATATCAAGTGGAAACACGATACACATAAATCGGAACACCCACCTTACCAGTTTTAGGTAACATGTAATACCTAAGTGTCATTTCTGTTAGGGTCTACTTAATTTTGTGTGCATCGTTTTTAAAGATACTGAAACTCCTTTAAATCATTTTCGTTTATGTAGTTGTGTTTTTTTTTTTAATTCAGCAAGGAAATATATGGTTAGTACATCTTAGTCAAGAGGGCCCTTTTTTTACCTTGTGCTCCCTTTTTTAATCATTTTTTTTGCCTGCGATCCAGGATTGTTTTGGGCACAACGGGAAGCTTCCCCCTTGGAAACCGTGCTGGCTACACACGCCTGGTGTTTTGGTGACACTAAACTAAAAAGCACTAACAGACAATGTAGCATAGTATTTTTAAATACCAGAGCTACATCCATGTGTTGATTCTTATTTTTAAGATGCAGTTTAAGGTATGTGTAATACCTAAGTAGATTCTTGTTACTTTATTTGTTCAATATTTTTAAGATACTGAAAACTCCATTGGACATTAGTTCCATGTAGTTTGGGATTTATTCAATTCACAAAGAAAACACATGCATAGATTTTTAGTGCATAGGCCTAACTGAAATGTGTCATATGAAATTAGTTTTATTTTAGAAACTTGACAAGAGAAAATGTTGAAGGATTTATTGCAAGTTTGCGTTAACAAGCATGTTAATGTTTGAGTTTTCGTCTAGTTTTTTTTGCAAGAAAAACCCTGGCAAACATTTTTTTGCCATTTTTTTTTTTTTCCAATTTTTACCGTCAAAAGCGAGCTGCTGTCGATGGTTGAAACAGCCAAATAAGATCAAAATAGCCCCTGTTGATTTGGGGTGACTGCACACTGATGCAAATCAATTTTTTTATTTCTATGCGATACAAATTTTGTTATTCGCAATTCATTACGATCTGTGGTCGCCTTTTTTTAAACTTTCATGTTCTGTGGGCGCCAATCTCGCTCACCCACCCAAACCACTTCACCTAATACCCCCCCCCCACTCACTCCTCCCCCACGAGTACCCCAAAGTCCCGAATATTCCTTAACTGGCCGTCCGTTATCACATACCCTCCTCCCCTATCTATATTATGGCCTCCTCCTCTCCTTCTTATTGTATCCGTTTTTGTATGGAAACATTTTTTGAAAATTACTGTAAAATTCCTCCTCCCACTATGACGACCCTGCACTTTGTGGCTATGATATGGTGAGCAAAGGATTGGGGTGCGAGACGACCCGGGTTCGAATCCCGGCGGAACCAATCTTTTTCATGTATAGATTTGATAGCAAATATGAAAAAAAAACTAGTCAAAAAACTAGTTAGGGTTAATTTGACATGGTGCACCAAATGCCTCCATTTGGCTTCATCTTACAAAATTTCCCAGGGGCACATCCCCCTCCGACTCCCCCTGAACAAACGCTCGCGCGGGGGGACGGGGGGGGGGGGGGGGGGAAAAAACAATGGGCGCTCCGCAGCCATTTTGGCACTAACAAATCGACCCCCTAGCGTAGTGGCTGGCTACGGGCCGCTGTGCCTTCAACATTATACGACCAACCTAGAAGTGCAGGAATCTGTCGTTTCATTTATGCAGACGATTTGAATTAGCGTACAAGATGCAGACTTCCCACTTGTTGAAGAGGACTCTCACAAGTTTGGATGAACTCAATCCTTATTATGAGGAAAACCACCTAGGGGCAAATCCATCCAAGACACAGGTGGGTGCTTTCCATCTACTCAACCGTGAAGCAAACGTCAGCTGAAAGTTACCTGGTCTGGAACCAACCATGGATGGCACTGTGATAACCTGCCCCCTCGTCCCTGTTCATGGTATTGGGGGTGCGTTTTTCTGATCACAAATGGCCTAACTTGGCATATTACCTAGTCATGGGCTTGATCTTCTTCTAGCTACTAGTGCGCCCTCTATTGCCATCAGTCAAGAGGAAAGAAGTTGGATCAAATACCATCACTCTGAAAATGACCATTGCCCAAGATGGTCGAAACCGTCAGGGCAGTAAAAATAATTGGTTTTACAAAATGAAAATGTCCACTTATATATACAGACCAGATGAATAGAATTAGGGACAGTTTTGAAAGATTTGAGAGGTTGAGACATTTATTATATACTTACACTAACTAGATATCGCTGTAATCTCTTAAAGTTCAATCGAACTGTACTTCTCTTCGAGCAGATGGATGCACTGCCATTCTGAGAGAATTTTCAGCAAGTATCTGTTTGATAATATACATAACAGGAATAGCCGAGCATATGCAGAATTAGATGAAGTATATAACTGACAGAATGTCTGAACATGGAAAAAGTAAGATTGGGCTACCCAACAGAAGGAATATGTTGCAACAAGCAAACCTTACCTGAAAAACTGATTACAAACGTAAGAAAATAATTAATAATATATATTTTATTCAGACCGATACATAAAGATGGTCCTAGTATAAAATGACAGTATTGAATTTAGTCTGGTGCTAAAGATACAGATTGGAAGTTTGCACTAGTTTATATAAAAAAATTGTAGTCATTCATTTAATTATTTGGTTTGTGATCCGTTTCATTTTCAGATTAACATTGCTTGGACCAGCTCAAGTATCATCACTGTCGACGTATGCTCTGAGTTGATGACAGAGGTGATGGAGATTTGACATCACTGGTGTGACTCAGCACACCATATTCTGCCAAACAGTTTGGGAACAAGTTACAAAAAACCAAAGTGCACTGAACGAGATAGAAACTGCTGTGAAAGAAACACATTCTCTTTAAAAGATGAGAGAGATGAACCGGACATTCATAGTGAAAACAAGCGAAAAATGATATTGCGCCTGGAAAATACAACCTGATGTGGAATGTAAACCCAGGCTTGGCTAACGCAGTTTTGGAGTCTATGGGATGAAACTGGGCTGCTTGTTATATACGGATTTTGCTATGAAATTTTCTACCCAGAATTTCGTGAGCGACAGGTAACTGTTTGCCCAAACGTGGAATTTTCTGGCTAGAGGGTCGTTTCAGAAGAATATCAATCAAGAGTGAGAAACCATGAATCTGGTTACATATTTTCTCCCCCCACCCACCCAGAGTGGAAGCAAGAGACGCTGCAGTTATAGCAATTATGGAAAATATAGTCGACAGTTAAAAAAAAAAACCATGACCTAACACAAATATACTACAAAGTTATAATGCAGGCTGCTACACTCTTCAGCCAGTAATTAATGCAGGAAAAGTAACAGCCAATCGTTATGGCATTCCTATCAAGGAGAATGATTTTTCCGACCCTCAGGGGGGAAAGATGCGTGCGCGGCAGGCTGCAAAGAATCCAGGAATACGTTAAGAGATACATCAACGAAGGCAATGATGTTCAGAATGCTGGTGAGTTTCAACAGGCAATTGGTCTATGGTGGCGTACAAGGTGTTGTAGCACGGTATGTGAAGTGCAAGGACTGTACAGAACCAAATGGTAAGAAAATTGAGATTCATTCCAATATCCAACAACTTTTTCCTACATGAGACAGGAGTAGTTGTGTGGAAGATCCAGACATCGGTATACAGGAAGGCACTGAATCTATCGGTCGCACCAAATGCGCCATTTGCCAGAAGTGCCATATTGTACGGCCCTCCTCAAAGAAGGACATGGGATTCAGACAGTTCAAAGAGCCACAGAAGGCAATAGAAGACTACAACTGTAACGCAACTTTATTAGGTCCCGTAAAAGGCTGGATTTTATGCTTTTCTACACAGGAAGCGTACTCCCTAATGCCCGCGACAGATGTATGTATGGGACCCCCCCCTCAACCCAGCACCCCTCCCCCCGAGATATGACAGCATTCAAGAATATGAAACATGTTTTCTCTGTTAAAATTACATGCAGTATCTCTGATATTGGCCCTTAAAATGGTGAAAATTACACGCATTTTGGAGATATAATCCATATTTTGGCCATTTTGACCAAAATTTGACCTTTTGATGACAAAATTTTGACATGACCATATTACACACACACCAACAAGAGAACTCCCCCGCCGACCGCTCCACCCCCGCGATCGTGTCAACACATACGACAGCCCCCCCCGCCGAATGTCGCGATTCACTAAATGGATAAAGGCAACTACACACCCCACCCACCCCCCCCTCATCCATTTCCCCACCCCCCCCCTCTTCCCCCACCCAACACCAAACAAACACTCTGCAAACACCCCACCCACATCCCCAACCAACCCTGCAAACACCCACCCCCCCAACACCCGCAACACCCACCCCTCCCCGAACACCCCACAACTCCGTCAAAAATCCACCCCTCCCCACATTCTGAAACCCACCCCCAAACCCTTCCTGTAACACCCTCACACCCCAACCCCGCACACCACCCACACCCACCCCCACCCATACCCCGTAAAACGCTCCCCTTCACAAACCACGCACAACACGCCACTTCATCCACAAACACCCGGCAAAACTACCACTCCCAACACCCTCAGCCCACCCCAACACTGAAAACAACAGCCCAAAAAACACTTTCCTACCTAGCTTTCATCCTCCTCCTCCCTTAACACCATGAACACCCCACCCATCCCCAACACCACTGAAAACACAACACCCCACTCCCCAACACAATTGGCATAGATAGTAGTCTCATGTAGCGAAGGCAATGTTGCCTATCGACGTAACCGTTCATTAGATACACATTACGCATATTTAATTAGTCATTGCATACCTAGCCGCTGGACGCATATATCACATACTTCAAATTGCAAAAGAAGATGGGGTCCATGATAGGCTTTTCAAGCAGCGCAGGAATTGTGATATTCCACTGTACAGTGTCGTCAAAAATATAGCAATTACGCAGATTTTTGCAATATTAGCTCATGGCCATACTCATCTGCCCAAATCTAATCAGGTCGAGAACTCTTCAGCCCGATTCTTAAACCAAGGTACATCATATACGCATGTACGGAAACTCCAGAAAACTTGTACACAGGCCTTGCAGGACAAAATTTTCATAAATTATGCAAATTAGATACTTAACATATTTTATGCCCAAAATCTAATCAGGTCGAGAAATTCACCACCCGCTTCTTTCCCACCAAGTTACATTCATTGTTGCCCTACGGGAATCCAGAAAATCGTATACAACATGGGTTAAACATTTTTATCACGGACGACGGTTAAGGCGAACGGACGCTGCCTATTTCATAGTCACGTTCCGAAACTCGTTGGCAGGGGGACAAATAAGCCCAGTTGTTTATTTTTTTTAATTTAATGATAAATTCTTCAAATATCTTTACAAAATTAAACTAGTGCATTGTTCAAACTACCTCCGGGTTTTGTTTAGAGCTTCTTGAAATTGTTGTCGGCAGTAGAGGAGAGTGACAAAATGGTACACAAAAATGGGTTTTTGTTCCACTTCAGACTCAATTGACCATAATTACACAAAGATATACCCTAGAGAGATCAGTTTTGTGTCAGTTTGTTCGAAATGCAATTAGCAAAAACAGGAACGGCATGACCGAATAACGAGGTGCGGTGATTCGACCTTAACCCAGAAAATGTAAAATGTAGATCACAAAACACAGACAAACAATTCCAACGACATTATGATGGTGTTTTCTTAGAACAAATACGAGGTCGAAGTCATTGAAGGAAGGTATCCTTACCCTTAAGGGTAGCGCCCTATAACTTCCTGAGAAGGGAATGAAGTGCATTAGCAAGCTTTTACCATTGAACTATTTTTTACACATAATACCAAGGTCAAAACCGGTGACGGAGTGGGTTGTAGAAGGTAAGCCAATGCACACACTCCCTAATGGTCCATCTTGTAATACCTAATACTACTGGTTCTAGATGCTACTGGATTGTTGAAGGGGTAGCAAGAACTCCAACTGACATTGTCCGCCAGTTATAAAATGCCCAGGAGGAAGCTTAAGCTTGAATATCATGTGCTATGACCAAGGAGGCAAGGCAACCGATCATGGGTTTTTTTTCGTGCGCATTACGTATGACTGAGGAAATCCAGCGGCTCACTGAGATGTGCCCTGCAGGGACATGTGGTGGCAATGCAGAGATAAAGAGTTGATGAAAAGTACGAAGATCCTACCGCCTTCAGAGGCCTCTGAAACACCACGGTTTCTGTAAAAGATCTGAGTCTTCACCACACGCTGCAGAAGAATAGAGACCCCCACGTCCTCAATGCGGCGCGTGTGGGTGGGTTTGTCTTGGAGACAAGGCGGACACTCCGAACCCCGCTGCCAGAAGCCACTAAGAAAGCAGTTTATTGGAAATTGCAGAACAAGCTTTCGGAGGATTGTAACGCTCCGACACCAAGAAGTGAAAGACCAGTGGGCAAATCTCACTCTGGAACAAAGGAACGAACCAGGGAACGTGTCGTGTTGAAATATCCTTTACAAGATGTGAACGGAGGCAACGGTCATGCCATCACCAAGCTTTTGAGTCTGGCCTATGGTGTTTGGTAACCCTGAGATTAGACCCTTCCTCCCTTGAAAGACCTGAGTGAGGAATTTGGCAATATGGCCTACAGTTGCACAAGCAGGATCGATCTTTGTCGGCACACCATGCATGTAACGGAGGAGTCGAGATCAGAATCATAAGATACACTTGTGGAATCTGCGTGCTGAGCAGAGAGCGCAACAGCCTGTCAGAAAGTCTCACCTTGGTTATTACAGTCTGTAGAAATGCACCAGGACAGACAGTTCAGAGATCTATTGTGTACTATGGTACAAATGGGCGGTCGAAGGACCTTCTTACCAGAGCAGCTTACATGGGAAGCGAATCAGTTCTCTATCAGAAGAACCTAGAGCCTCGGAAACCACAGCTGCAGTGGCCACAATGGGCTACCAGCAGGGCCAAGCAATCTTGGGAGAGAGCCACTTACTCGAGAACTCTCGGGATGAGTGGCGACTGGGAAAAGGAATTAGCTATCAGTCACGGCGCAATACGCCGCCATGAGTCCTTCGTCTCCAAGGGATCGTGTGTCCCAAGAGTTAATATGTCGAAGGTGATGATTCATGGCTGAGGCGAAAGGTCTATGTGTGGACCGTCCACATAATGGAAGATTGTGTGGAAACCGTTGGAACTCCACCGAGGACCCTTTGACCTTGCACGTCTGGGATTGGGGACACTTCCCAGGAGGAGCATCGGCGAGCAATGTCCCACTCCTATGGGAGGCGGAGAAAAAATGATGTACCAAAGAGGGGATAAAACAATCTGAACAGCCAAAACGGACATCCTGACAACCACATATTTCCAGCAGACCGACCCACCTTTGCCCCTTATAGGGAGGGGCCTATGTAAAATTTGGGGAAGTCATGTTAATGTTGGCAACACTATACAGTATACTACTGGGTTCCGAAATTCAGAAAAAAACGATGTTGCCATTTTTTCAGTGACCATTTAGTGACCTGACACCAGGTCAAGGTCAAAATGGTCATAAATCATCCAAAGTATATCGACCCTGGTAGCAAAATGTGGCAAATTTCACCAGGAACATTGCATATGAATTTATTGGTTATTAAAGCTTTCGTTTTCTTGTTAGATGCAAATAACCTAAGTAAAGACATAAGATGCATAATAAAAAAATAAAAAAAAAAAAATAAAATTGCCCTTTATGACAGACCCCGGTTCCTGTCCAAAGCAAGAGTTAGGCCTCCAGTTTGCACAATGCAGTCATCTGTGAAACACTGATGAATATAGAATCATTGAGTGGGCGGGGTTTAGTAGCAAACACGCAATATCAGTGGTTGTTTGCATATCTTATATGGACGATATTAATAGTGCGTCGTCGCGCAAGTGGTTACGCTTCGCGCTGTATAGGTACGCAGTGCCACACACAGCTTCGTAGGGGTGGTTCATTTTTTTAGAGGGGAATAGTGTGCCCTTTGAAACTATAATATTTATCGAAATTAAAAATATTTCGGTGATTAAACAACCAAATCTAAATAAGAATGAGAAATAAAAGATTTTGTAGGGATTGGTGTTTTTGTTATCTAATATCGTGTCATATTGGATGGGAATCCAATATTTTAATCGTAGTCACACACCAATCAAATATTGGAATGCCCATCCCACTATGGACACGAATATTAGATAGGCAACACAACAAATCCTATTTTTTATTCTCTAAATGAACTCTACACAACCCCCATTATTCCTTGCTATTCAGGCCCGTACCGCAGGGGGTTCGGTCGCACCCCCAACTTCCACAAAAGGTCCACTTATTGATAAATTTTATGATTTTTTGTGTATATCAAAAGGTCGAAAATTTAGACAAATTTGACAAAGAAGTCCACTTTTTGCGTGAGAAATGTTCAAAAAGTCCAAAAAAGCGACCATTTTAGGGGGGTTTAGGGGTCCACTTGTACACAAAAAAAGGTCCACTTTTTCGAAAAAGGTCCACTTTTTCGAAAGTCCCGCACCCCCCCAAAATAAATCCTGCGTACGCCCTGTGCTATTTTTACCCATAGGTAAGAAAGTGAAATAAAGTTTTGTAAAATGTGAAGAGAAAATGATCGAGTAGTCTATACCAAATACGTGGAAAGGAATGGTAGTTATTACTGTGAATTGAAAAAACAAGAATTGCACTCAGAGACAAAAGAGTATATCAGTATCTCTAGTATCGGTCACAGGTATGATGTTTTAATTATCCTCTTTTCCAGCAAGAGACCCGGAATAGTTCTCGTCTAGAGGGGGGTCTCAAGTTTGGTTTGTGTAGGGACGTGCCTCCGAAGAGTCTGGGGGTAGGACCCATAGTTGAGTTATTACGATTTTTGCCAAAAAAGGGACCCATAGCCATACCAGAGATGCAAGTTTGGGCCAAATTTAACCAAATATTTGCCTTTGTTTCTCAAATTTGGACATTTTAAGACGATTTGGATAATGTTGATTCAGATTAGAAAAATTGGGCTTCCGATTGAGGAACATTGACTATTTTCAAAAAATTTTAGAACCACTTGAATTAACAAAACATTTGCCATAACAAAATTGGCATGAAAAGTGGTCATTGATATACCACAAGGCAAAAATGAGATGAATGTCGGTGGCTAAGTCCCCCTGATGGGGTCATTTGTGTTGCGAACCCCTCCCCGCTATACCCAATCCCACCTATTATGCCCATTTGGAGGTTAAAACCAAATGTGTAATAGTCTTGCAAATGTGTTAGATTCTTTTCAACCCAAATAAGATTCACTTCCAAGTATTTAAGTGTTCTAAACAACACTGTTATCTCGATTTAGCTTTCTTCTTAAAGGGGGGGGATGGCCCGATTTAAGGACATGAAGTTTCCATCTTGATTCTAGATTGGCCTCACTCCAAAACCCCATCTGTAAAGTTCGCGCCCGATATTTCAATCCGTTTTCATGTTGACAGAGCTAGATACATGATTTTGTGAGCCCCCATAGAGTACAGTACTGTTTGTAAAAACTAATAGTGGTCGACCAAAATGGCGTTACACTTTCGCTCATAACTCCCAAATCAACATTATAAGCACCAAGGTTTCACTGAGGTAAAGGAGATGTAAATGAGACAATAGTAGCTTTCTTCTGATATCAAAATTTCGACCAATTCCGGTAAATATTAAAATCGGAGGCTATGGGGGACGAGGCTGGCTATTAGACGATCGGGCCATGAGACCTTTAACATAACTGTTTCATTATTCCCTCAGT